>OU015494.1:133068340-133223340 GCA_907164885.2 Dolomedes plantarius | reverse complement strand
AGAAATTGAAGGAAGAATGTGTTCTTTTTATCATAAAACCATGATTAAGCAATTTTTTTTAATAAGATACTGACCAAACAAAATGTTCATTTGATGCAACAAGAGAGATAACTTCATAAGGAACTGTGTTATTTGGAACCTTTTAGCCTATAGAATATTATATTATTGAAGTAATTTTATAGTAATTATTAGCTTTGTAAGCATTATTTAAAAGAAATAAAAAGAAAACTGACCATTATCTGGTTATTTTATCAAGCGAATAATAAATGGCTACTATAAATAGTTTGTATTGTGTAGAAAATTAAACAAGGAAATAGCTTCTTTCACAGAAGAAGATATGTTACACACGATTAAAAAACTGTCCGAATCAAATTTTAAATCAACTTGATTGACGTTCAGCAAACCTAGTTTTACATCCCTATAAATTTCGATATGTTTGAGAACTATGCAGATAAATAGAGATTTTACTACTTCTGTATAAATTAAATGATATACTTGGTATGATAATATACTATGAAATAGTATACACTTAGGGGTATATTAATAGTGGGTGGATTATTTGTTTTGTAAATTCTATGGTGCCCGGTGTAAAGGGCGTAAATCAAAAAATGATTTTTAGATATTTGTTAGTATTGATAAAAATAAAAACCCTTTTGACTTGTATAAAAGGCTAAGTCTATCAATTTTGTATACAAAAGTACATTTCTTTGTACAATAGACAAGTAGAAATTATATTTCTGCGATTGGTATAAAAGCCAATAACTTGGTATATTTAAATCACTTTTTTTGACTTAAGCCCTTTATTGTTGGACAGAAAAAAGGTTTAAAACGATATATAACCAATCAAAGAATGTCTGTATCACTCGCAAACACAGGAATATACCAGATTTATTATTATTTGGATTAAACACCATTTAAAACAGTACAGGTAATTTATTTAAAACCTTTGAACATATCTGTTTTGAAGTAAAAGCGACATTTTCGGGTTACCAGTATTTTCCGGTTTTCCATACTCATTCATGCATTAAGAAGCCCGGATAATCAGGGTAATTTTATTTTCTCTGTACTGAACCAGAAACTTCATCACCAGAGCTTATTTAATATGGATTTGACTAATAAGTCAGTTGCATTAGAATTTTAAAGCTTTCTAAATATATTTTATATGATTTCAATGCATGCATATCAAATTCTACAGTTTTATTTCAAAATAAAGGGGTAAATAGTATATAGAAAAGCAAGTTAATATTTTAAACAGTTTTTTTTTGTTCAAATGAACATTTTATATTTTTTCGCTTAATTGTGTCAGAAAGGAATTACTTTATACTAAGAGAAAATCTGTGAAACATCCAAAACTTGTCTACACATAATGTTTATACCTATTTCTAAAAAACATCATAGCTTAAAAGCAGTATAAAATAAAAAAAAAAAAACGAACTCTATTATTCCTTAGAATGAAGTATACATAAAAACTAACATGTAGGAAATAAAAACAGTTTCACTGATGTCAAAAACTAAATTGGTGTTTTAAAATTTTCTAGATTTTAAAAGACATGAGACAACATTTGAGAAGGAATATGTATGAAAAAATAAATGATTGTTAAATTGTCATTAAAACCGAGCGTGTGAGGAAAATTAATGTAAACAGTTTATGTTGAATTTGATGACCCAACTGATCATATGCTAAACTTTTGAATGGTTCTCAAATTTTCCCTATGATAATTTTTTTTTAATATCCAGTTTGTATTTTATAATTATTCTTTGTTGAAGATGAGCAAATGACATGTCCTTGTCGAAAATACATTTTACTTAAAGAAAAGTACCATAAATGAAAATCCACTTTTTTATAACTTTTTACTTTATTCTGATATCTCTCTTATTTAAATTTCTTTTTTTTCATACAATCCTCTTAATTTGTTATTAAGTAAAGAAAGGAAGAGCGAAAATGAAAAAAAAAGGCTAGTTTAATTCTTACTGGCTTCGTTGGTTTAAATAAATATTTACATCCTGATGAATTCTAGAGGTACAACAGTAAGAATACAAAAGGGACAGGATATTTTGTAAAAGTATAAGTTTAAAACCTCAGTTAGTAACGAAATCTTAAAGAGACTCCCCATCTTATTATCCACATCTTTTTTACCCCACCTTATTATTAATTAGGTTTCATAAAATGTTTTCATTACTTGCGCCTCCGAAATTTTACATACAGCAAGTTGAAATCTGTAGTTAATTGCATTTCAAAATAAAAAGAAATATGACTTTTGCATTGAAATAGTTGAAAACTACGGAGGATTGTACCGATAAACAGTTTATATAAAGGATTATATAAATAATAGGTATAAAAAATATTACTAGAGTTCAGATACATAATAAAACGTATCTCTTGAAAGAAGCGTAATATATATCTCAAAATTATGTATTTCTCCTTTTGAAATAATTGAACTAAGCAGTATTTTTAGTGCAAAAAACTGTGTCGTTATTAAACTATATCAACAAGTAATTAATTTTACATTTATATTCAACGTTATTTCTCTTTTTTATATTAGAAGTATTTCTATTTCTTTTGCTTTTCTAATACAAGGTAATGAATTTTGCCAAGAACTTTGGTATTTTGAGATGAATAAAATCAGTAACTGAAACACATTTATTGTTTTAAAGGTATTATTGTAATAAAAATTTATCAAATTGCCAAGCAGAACCATTTTAATGATTTTCGATACCACAGGAAAGTTATATATGCTATACTGTCATGTGATAAATTTAGACATAGAAACTCATAACTGAGGTTACATTCATTTAACCCGAAACACAATATGAACATAGAAATACTGTAAATGTTTTAGCTTAATTTTTCAGAAAAGCGTAGATATTAATTTATGACACAATCAACGTTATGTATACTTTTGTATTAGAATTTTATTTGAAGTATTTGAGACTTGTCGTTAAAGGAACAAATCGTTAACATGGGCATATTAACAAGTTTATAATATTCTGTTAATGTAAGGAAAGGAATGTAAGGGAAGGAGAAATGATTTATTAAAACAGTATGGTTGTAAATGGAGCCTTGATATTTTAAATAATTCTGTGGAATGTTTTATAAGAATGCGAACACAGGATGTACAACATGTTTTAGAATACTGTAAAAGAGCCAATTATGCCCGACTTCCTCTTTTCAACACAACTCGGAGTGCTGAAGCTCGAAAACCCTATCTAAGGAAAAGCTAGGTTAAGTAGCTATTAATATCCGTGGCAATAGATCAGGTCTGCTTATGAAAATGCAATGTTTTAGACTTTCTTTTGTGCAATATATATGCTTTATTTAAAATAGGTCAAATTAAAGGCTTTAATTTTACTTTGAATGAAAAATGTTGTAAAAAGCAAAGGTAGGGATGAAGAGGCTTTATGCCCTTCCAACTGCACTCAAAATCCACTTTCCGGTCATTATCAGTGGTCCAAAACTGATGTTTAACAACATTTGAGTATTTTTATGAGTGGCTGATCGTAACGAGGATTACATAAACTGTTTAAATCCGGTAATTTGGCATACATAACTGCTGAAGCTAAAAGTGTATATTTCATCAAACCCTACCTGCTTAACTGAAAGAGTTCAGGACATTCATTTAAATTCTGTCCTTAGGAAAAGGGATTTCTAAATCAATTGAAGTAATACCTTAGTGCCAGAAATAATATGTTACTCAAAAATTAACTGGAAATTATTACTTCTTGTATATACATGTGTATAAATCAGATATAAAGCATCTAAGGTAGAACGTTTTTACTATAAAACCATGTTAGGCTGCGTTTTAACACTGCATTAAAACATGAAAAACTAAAATCAACCAATCCTTTAAACAATTATTTGGGGAAATAAGTTGTTAACAGGAAACGTAAAGTAATTACAACAAAATTTCTTTCATGAAATAAATGGACTAAATTGGACATAATAGTTAAATTTCTTATGAGATTTATGCTGTTTGCAATTATCCATATTGATTATGATATAATTCAAGTAATTCGTTGAAGCTCTTACAAATTGTGATAAAAATTGTTATTCCTGCATTAAGAAAAGAAACATGTTCTCACAATGCATTATTACTTTATCTTTTAAATTACATCATTATTTCATAATTTGAGAATGAAGGAAAAATAGTATTTAACTGCAGAGTAAATCTTTAAGGTATTAAATAATGTTTGACACTATTAATTGACAACAAAAGAGAGGAAGTTTTTATTTTCGAATCTTTCCACTTGCTAATGAAAAGTAATTTTTTTTATCAATGCAGACAAACACAAACGATAATAGAAAAATGTTTCGCATAAAAAAATAGCCTAAGAATGATACAGCAGAATTTACTTGTATATTTTAATCATAATCAAAGTCAATAGTGTTATGAAATAATATTTAAGGGAAAAACTCTTGATAACACTTTAATCTTATCAACATCAATACTCAGTGTTTTGAAATACGGTTGTATGTATCATTTCATAGCAAATAATAATCGAAATTTTATTTACCACATCATAAAGTCAAGGGAGATTATTGATTCATTTACTGATAAATTCAAATAAATTTATCAAAATTCATCTGTTTTGCTGACTAGAGTATTTTCGAGTTACAGCAGATGTGTACTTTTATAGCGTAAAAGAATAGTGACAAAAGATTCTCAGGACGGCTAGTTACAAATTATATTTAAAGAATACTTTGCTAAAATACTTATTTTGATTAAATGTTGCGTCACAGTGCTAACAAATTTATAAAAAAACTAGCTGAAAACCCGCGCTTCGCTACGGAGTACATTGAAATTAAATACAACGGTCAATGTATGCAATTAATTCCCCCCCAAAAATAAATATATATATATTTATAACAAATACGACGATCAATGTATACAATTGATGTAAAAAAAACATATTTATAAAAAAATCGTAAGGGATATTTTTATAGACAAAATAAAGTCCAATCGTCTGCCGCATTAGCAAGAAAAAAATATTTTTTTGTCTATTTTTTTTTTTTTGCACGTGACGATAAATTTATTTAAAGTACCAGAAAAAGAAATCACGTGATCAGCATTTAATAAATTAAATTCTAAAAATTAATCTTCCCCAAAAATCAGGAAATGGAGGTAAAAATTTGAAAAAAATTTCATTTTGAAGGAATTTTTATGATCTTTCTCATGATATAAATTTTATAACCCTCAATGTATTATTTTAAATACAAACGTAAAAAAAGTTTAAAAAACAGCTTAAAAATTTAATTTTAAAAAATCTAAGAAGAATTTTTGAAAAATCTTTCTTAGTGCACCCCTACACTATTAGAAGAATCGCCATGCAAAATTTCAGCCCTTTAGGTCCAGCGGTTTGGTCTGTGCGTTGTATGTCAGTCAGTCAGTGAATGAATGAATTAGTCAGTTACGGAACTGTTTTATATATATAGATAAAGAAAATCATCCATCTTAGCAAAGAATTGAGTAAGAAAATGAGGAAAATATGATTAAATGTTAGTGAAAATTAAAAATATAAATCAACTCACTAGCAGCCTTGGTTATTAAGAGTTCAGCGCATTTAACTTTTTCAGTACGAAAAAAACTTTTTTAAAATCCACTTGCACTTTTAAAACTAAAGTTAATTTAAATTTAAATTTTGTTTATTGAAGTGAGGTTAAAACCTTAAAGACATCAGCACCGTTCTATCTTGAAATCTAGTGGATTTAAAACGAAAACAGGGTTATTCTGTTCAACTTGTGAAAACATATAATGCTTTTAAACAGGAATAGTAAAATTCTAACTAGCTTGGTGTTACAATTGGAGGGGAAAATGTACGATAATTCCTATAAAAACTCCAGAGAAGTGGTTCAAATCTAAATTTTTGATGTCTTGACTTCAAGATTATCTTTTAGAAAAACCCCGTTGTTTATAGGCTTATTTAATCTGGGTTTCGAGAAAAAGAGGGTCTTGGAGATTTTCTAGAGAGAATGGTAACGTACCGTTTCTTGAAATCCTCAATAAAAATTAAGGGAGGCATCTAATTTCAAACTAATTAATAGTTACCATTTGTGAAATGTCCATAGAGATAATCACATCTAATGCCTGATGATGAACTATTGATTAATTAAAACTAGTTGCTGCCACTTGGTTTTTACTGTGGATTTTGAAACACTGTGTGTTCCTGTTTAACGTTTTCCACAAGTTTCCTATTACTTAAATTGGCAATATGTTTGAAAAATTGAAGGTGATATAAAGAGAAAAAACCCATTTAAAAATAAGCCAAAGAAACAAAGAGCACTTGAAAATTATTCATGTGACCAGAATGCTCTCCTCCGACGCTTTTTAATGACACTATTCTTACGAAGATTCCAGAAACAACAACTTTATAGTGGTGAAAAATCGCGCTATCGTGAATGAAAATTCTCTAGAAAAATACAGTTTTTGTTTAAAACAGAAGTGGCAAAAAATGCGTTCTAATGAAACATTATTGCTACCTATACCATTTTGAATTAACAGATTTCTCATCTATCCCATGCTTAACAAAATTCGAGTACAGAGTTTCTGAAAAATATGTTTAAGTTCTATGGCTGTAAAAGATATTATTGGATGATATACATAATGATAAAAGGAAATTCAGTAGAGGATTCTTTATGGAGACCTGGGTCGTATTTTATGATATGTCAAGTAGACAATGGAAAATATACCACGCTACTGAGTGACAAAGACCTTATTTTAATGAGCGATTTGAAAATGCAATAAAATTAATAATTTAAGTTTTCATCTAACATTAAAAGTAATTACATTTTTCCGTCAAAAGAAACTATCCCTCTATATCTGTAAAAAACATATCTATCAAATGGGGAGAAATTATATATATATATATATATATATATATATATATATATATATATATATATATATATATATATATAATATTATAACAAACACATGCGAATATCAGACTGTTCTCACTCGCTGTTAAGGCAGACAAATTAACAATTGTCAGCACTAAAAATAAATCATTGCCCCAAAAGTTTAAAAATGGCCCATAAAATAAATTCAATTGTTATTCAAAATTATTTGATGCGTAATACTGATGGTCACTATGCACTGAAAATACACTATGTAAGTCCTAGTTATTAATCAACAGAAAAGATGTATCATTTTTACTTCGCTGTGATATGAATTTATGCTTTCATTTTTTTGAGGAACTAACTTCAAAATTATATCAAAAAATACTATTTTCAGTTTCCTTCTTTCACAAAGAAATATTTTATTAGACATCATTAAAACCTATAATAAACATTAACATATCTTTTTAAAATAACTTTAGTATAATTTTACACTATATATGCAGTATTTTTGAAGATTGAATAAGGAAGGTTTTTCTTTAATTAGTAATATTTTTTTGAAAAAATAAATGTGCGAGTGATATTTATATTTCGTTTAAATACGTCTTATCCCCCCAAAAATTTTACAATAAACTGATTTTTATCTCCTTAACTTTTTAAACTAAATTTATCTAACCAACTTTTTAAACTAAATTTATCTAACCAACTTTTTATAAATTTTATTTTTGAAAACTCAGGCTTTCTAAAAAGTAATAAGGAGCAAAATTTCAAAAATGTTTCCCCGTTGTTTCTAACGCGGCAGGCACTTTTTCTCTTACGACATTCGCCCATCCCCACCACGAATTAATTGGCTTCTTTATTATGGGAGCACCCTATAGGTGGGCCAACATAGCTCCCTAATCTCAGCCTTGTCCATGTACAAATGGGAATCGAAACCAAAACCTGGAGGTGAAAGCCATTAGAGAATACCCATGGGCCAAACCACTGAGCCAACTAGCCGGAAATTCCCAAAACAAATTTTTAAGTAAATTTACAAAGCCTTTACTTAATTTTTAAACTAAATTATAACTCACAATCAGGCAAATGTCGTTTGAGAACATCTATTAAATCAAAATTTTGCATCTCATATTGATTTCCCTTAATAAAAATCGTCAAGGACGTATAGTACTGAATTCAGGCTGGATGAGAAGTTGCATCGAAGGGCAAAAAAATTTTTTAGAAGAGTCATTATATTTTCAACGAATGTTTCGTGACGGAAAAGAAAATACATCATCATAGTCCCATGTTCTTTTGTGAGTGTGTCTTGAAATCGCCATCCACTGTTTCAAACAATCGCGTGCCGAATAAATTTCCAGCTGTACGAGAAGTATCGTGGTTGTTCCCCTCGAACATAGCGGTAAAAATTACAATCTTAAGTTTATGAGCTTCCCGATATAGTGGATAAGAATGAGAACTGGTGTAATTGGAGGATTTTTCGTAACTACATTTTAAGTCATTTTCATGATTCATTTGAGTAGGAGTTGAAAGAACAAAATAAAAGCTCGCTTGGATCCGCGAGTTTGGAATTTTTAGGTCAGATCTCAAAAATAGTATGAAAACTTATCAAAAATGTGAACTGAGATTATTCTTTAAAAGAAAGTATTTTGGGAGTGTTGATTATATTTTTTATCCAAAGGAATTTCCATGTATTTTTAAGCAATATATCCTTTTTCTCAGCGTACGGAATGTAACAGGATTATATTGATGGGAATTACATTAAGTTCTTAGTGCTTGTTTTCAAAGCCTTAAAATATCCTTACATTAAAGTATTTTGTTTGTTGATACATTCTACTGAATAATACAGAAAGATTTTATGAAATTTATACCGAGAAAAGTTTAAGTTATAAAGTATCTGTATTTAAGACTGGCTTCTCCAACGTATTCAGCACGTTTCACACTTAGTATAGGATCTTCAGCGGGGCAAAGCCAATAAGTATGCAAGGGAGAACATTTTTTCCATGGCGGAATTTTTCTAAATTTTTTACAGGTGATTGACGCAGTTCAGTCAATTTAACGCACATCGGAAAGAAACAAATGTCTGTCATTGTTTGCGGTAAAAGTTGAGATTGATTAAGACAAAATAAAATTGCATGGAACACATTCTAACAAGAAGAGTCTCACTTAATATCACATCCTATCGGCTTGGTAGTTCTTATGTTAAAGGAAGTTTGCGACAGACTGAGGAAGTTTTCTATTTTTATTTAGAAACAGAGCACCTAATATTTTAGTGACAATTTAAGGATACATTAGAATGGAGTGAAATCATAGCAGAAACGGTATACGTTTTTAGCAAGTTAAAACGAGGGGATAGGAATACTCCCAGCAATTTTGACCTCCTCTGTTGGAGATATCACTACCTATTATTCCGTTAGTCCATGTATTGGTAACATAAATGTGGACTGCGGTACATAGACCAGATTTGGGAAAAAACCAATTATATTAGTATTATTTTCTATATTAATCCATTTTAAGTAGGATTACGTTCCTCCATAATGGTTCTCCGGAAAGCAAAATTTCAGACACTAAAACTGTCCATCGTAGCGAGTTATAATTTTCACAGCACGCCTAACTCAGTCTGTATAGCTTGGAAAAGCAGTAGTGTTAAACAGAAAAGTACCAAAATGCATCAAAATTTTGACATGTATATATATATATATATATATATATATATATATATATATATATATATATATATATATATATATATACATAAGTATATATATAGATAGATACATATATACATAACACATACATACATAAATACAAAAGAGGTAAGCAACGACAAGTAATCCTACGTTAATATCCCGCGGTAGTTTCATTAGGAGAGACTACCCGAAATTGTTTTTTTTCTTTCTCTTTGCATTGTTTAATTCCATAAAAATTTTTGTAGCGGAAAATTTAAATATGCATATTAATTTCCAACAGAAATTCCATTTTTTTTGCGCGATGTCAAAAGCAGTTGCTTTTTTTCTCATATGTAAATACGTTACGTTCAGCTCTTATTGAAGACGCTGCTAATTAAGAAATTGCAAAATGTTTTTAATTCCAGTTTTTGGTATTATTTTTTTAAATTTCTTAATCACACCGTCAAATTTCAGACTGTGCATTCATTTATATAATTAACTCATTGCAAATAGTTAAATATATTTGATTCATGTAAAAAATATTAACGCAAAAAAAGGTTTTTAATTTATTTAAACAAAAACTTGAAATCAACAATGTTTTTCTTTGCGTGATTATCCTTGAATAGAAGATATATACGCCCTTAGGTTTTATTACTAACGTCCTGTAAAAAAATATCCTTTGAGGCAGTATACTTTGTCCCATCTATTGTTAGGATTTAAATAGGAAAAATGAGGAACAAAGTAATTTGTGTCAACAATAACAATATGCATTTAAATTAATAAATAAAAATGTCTCTACATTATTGTATGTTTTTAAATTAAAAAATAGTTTTGTCACAATAAAGGTTTTTTAAAAAGATAGGCAGAGGGAAAAAAGTCTTTTTAGATATTTTGTCGATTTAAAAGACTAAAAAATAAAATAATAGCTTGTTTAGATTACATTAACAGAATTGCAAAATTTTATGAAAATAAATTTAGGAATTCGTTGACTAAGATAGATAATGCAGATTAAAAAATCTTTTTTTAATGACAAAATAAATTTGAAAAATTGAGGAACATGTCTTTCATTTATATATAATGCAGCTTTTACAATTACAGACAAGCAAACGTTTCACTTTAATTTAAATTTTATGCATAAAATGTTTGTTAAAATTCTTCCAACTGAACAACGAACTATTAGAGAATGCTTATTACGTACGTACATTTAAGCAATTTCCTTTTAGTGTTATAATCATGCATTCTTTCCGTATTTAGAGGGCGATTGTAGACTTATTTCTTCCTCTTCAACAGACGAAACGGGTGAATAACCTGTTTAAAATTTCCTAGAGATACAATAATTCCAAAAAATTCTGTAGCTCACGAAGGATGTATATGAGACACACCTGCAGATGTGGAGTTCACACAACCAGTGACAGTTCACGGTTGATGAATGACTATGCGAGAATGCAATGTTTAATGCATATACTAGTATATTCATTAGATGAATATTGTTTTCGTGATCTTAAATGTTTGAAATAAATTCAAAGTATGCGGAATGAATGATATAAAATCAGTGTTTCAAACTGATTCTAATATTGCGTATTCGGTTTTATAAGTGTGCCTTTGTTTACACTGCCTCATCAGAAAATGGTATCTGATATTTTGATGTTTTGAGGGAATCTTAGTCATAATGTTCTACTGTACCAACTATAAACGAAAAGAATGTGTGGTTTAATATCGAAAGTGAAACAATATACCAATAATTGTATTGAGAAAGTACAATGCGAAAAGCCTGTTACACGAGGAAATCTTCGAATATATAACAAAATTAATTAAAGTTTATTTTAGCAAGGAAACCTCAAAAGTGTTGTCAAATGATCTGATTGAAGAAACCGCTTTTAACATTAATTTAGAAAAGCATACGGAAAACCGCATTGATACAACTGTAATTAACGAAACAGTTTTAAAAAATTGCTGCAATATCGAAAAAGCCCTAAATTTACTAGCATTATGTACGCGTTAAGAGATTGATTTATGGATCACAAATGCATGTGTTGTTCGTTGCTTTGACATTTAAAGTAATGCTATGGAACTAGGAAGCGATATTTGAAACAGAATGTTCAAAACGAAAGTAATGTTGATTTGACATTTATAATAATAGGAATGAACCTGAGGGAAAAATTTTGATAAATGAACATGCCAGAGCTGTAGGATATAATATGGATAAGTATTTGTTTAGATATTTTTACCAAGCCTAAAAATCTTATGTTTGACAAAGTTTCATGCTAAAATGAAATATATTATTTATCGATGGTTGTTAAATATAATGCCATTACCATGAAGCACTAGGGTAATATACTAGAGAGTACGTTTTCCGTGCTGTGTGGAAGTGATTATCTATTCATTAACATGTTAGAACCTTAGAAACATTAACACATTTACCACTTCACGACTGAGGGGATCACGGTAACTATTTGTATTATCGCAATCACCACAGTCGTATGATGTCTTAGATGGATATCAGCCTTGAGGAACCTTATCATACTTATAGAAAATTTTTAAGGAAAATTCTGGGGCTAATAAATTAGTGTGCTTTATAATATTTATGGTTGCAAACCACTTTTTTGGTAGAAGAGGGAATTTTAAATGTTTTATTTATCAGTACAAATAAATTTAGTTTTTGTGTTTAATTATTTACGTAAAGTATATTAAGTTTTATATCTATTTCCATGGATGTAAATGAATAGTAACGAAACGGAACATTTTCTTGAAGTCAGACACATACTGGTTTATAAATAATATCTGTATCACTATTGTAATAGAGTGTCTATAGGGTATCGAGGGATACAAAATGAATAAAACTTTTCAAACAAAATAACTTTTCATTTTAAAAAAAACATTAGTTTCTGCTATTTTGACGGTCGGGTTCCTGGTTTTTCTGTGTCATTTCTAGTATTTTTACAGAAATACTTAACAGAAACTAGTTATGATGTTTTTTAGAAGATTTAAGAAAATCTCAGATTTTTAGTTGTGCATAGCCTGAGTTGTTAAGAATGAGCTTATTTTTATCTTAAATAGTTTTTAAATCCTCAATATATAAAGATTTTCATCAAAATGTAACAGTTCATTAAAACTAGCTATGTCTGTCAATATTTTCACTTTAAAAGAATTTTTAGTTTGTTTCTAAATTAAAGCAACAGATTGATCCAAGTTTTCCCATGACAAAATACGACGCAATTCTTTAGTTCATAGTCTCCACTAGAAGATTCTTTAGAATAAAGCAGTTATAAAAGTCATGCATATACATAAAAATACCACCATAGCTATACAGTTGAAGTGTACTCTTGTAGTAATTGAAAAAAATAAACCTCCCTTAGATGTTAAACTATATCAGACTAATTGTTTACCGGGGCAAGAATCTTACTCCATAAATTTGATCCATTATTCAGAGATTACATAGGTAACAAGGAGTCCCGCTGGAATTAAGACTGATGCAATGCATGCAACTTCTTGAATGCTTAATTTACGAACTGCATAAAAGTACTGTTAAAAGAACTGCGTAATACTGAAGAGAATTAAGAAGTAGAATCTTCCTTGATTGATTATTATGAAAGAGTGATGTCACGAAATCTCAATGAAATTTGTATGCCAGCAATAAATATATAATTAAAAATGGACAATTGCAAAGCTATAAATTTAAGTTTAACTTTTTGTTCCCATGTTCAAGATTTGTCATAAAACTATAAGAAACTTTTTGATGAGTAAAAGAGAAAATAAAAAAATTATAATTATTTAAACAGAAGATATAATATGTTTTTATATTAAACATTTGTTTGAATTGTATACTATGTTTATATGTTAAACATTTTGATTAAATGTAAAAAATAATTCTTGTCGTTTTTTGATGAAGCCACAAAATAATAAAAAAATTAAATATAATATTTGTAACAAACTGAATCATTATCTTTTTGAAATGATTTGCAATTAGAAAAAACATCGATTACTTAAATAAGATAACATCTGTGAGTTAGTTTTTTTAATAAGTAGTTGAATAGTTTGTGAAAATCTACTTGTTTTTTGAAGCCACAGAAATAATTGTATCAAAAATAAGTAAGTTGTTGCCAAAAATTACGCGTTTAAAAAAATTTGTAATACTATTTGATGCACTAAATGCAATTATGGGATTTCTTTAGCAAACAAACAAAAACATACGAGAATTTCTGTTGATCTCAGCAACTGGTAAATTATGCAAACTAACCAATGATTTAATTACAAAAACAAGATTTTGTAATGGTCAAGTATTCCTATGACCATTTTCTCTCCAAAAACGCTTTCAGTCGATTGCAGAATATAACTTCAAACTACTAATATACCTATCATGCTCCTGATAGTTTTGTGATTAATTTTTTGCCTTTCTTAAAAACAAGTCCTTTTCATAAATTCGCTTCTCAATATAATATCACTAACTGCTGATAATCCAAGCTAATGAATGCAAAAGCGTGCACGGAAAGCCCAAAAACAGGGATACGTACAATACAAAGTATCATATAATTCGAATCATGAACCATTCAGAAATTTTAAATGGACTACATATAGTGAGTTAAATTGGAATTTATCAGGGAAAAGTCAAGTATATTAATTTGTTTTTCGAGTCATGTTGATATCCATTCTTACAATTTTTAATCATATAAAAGCTTGAATGAGGCAAAACAGATGCACCGTGTGTTAGGAAATTCTGTGATTTTCGTACGACTTTTTTGTAAGAGACAAAATTCTCAATTTCCAAAGTGTGAATCCAAGGGTTTTTACAGTAAACATGCCTCAGTGGGTGGAACCTGGAATTCCTAGGCTAAGAGAAGTTTTCAAAATTCTAAAATAGATGAGGACAGGGGGGGGGGGGCTAACCCAGAGTTCGCATAGGCGAACTTTAAAATAAAACCAAACCACTAAATTATTTTGAGAAAGACTTTTTAAAATAAGGATATCAATATACATATACATTTTTGCGGGAAAACAATTTACAGTCGTTTCATTTCCAATGACCAACGTTCTCTCTACTTCTAAAAGGTATTAAGAGGTTTAAGTGATTTTGTACTGTATCTCAATACTACTCTCAAAATACTGTTTTTCAAGAATGGCTACATTTTGTTTCTGAACATTCTTTTTATAAAGCGTTTTTTCAGTAAGCAGATGCGATGATATTGTAACGGGTCTCCGTTGCAAATTTTTATTTTTACAGGTTGCGTTTTTACTCAAAAATACTTTTTAAAAGGAAACAACAAAATAAGAGCAAAGAACTTGTGAGTCCAATATTTTTACTGTTTTTTCCAACGAAAAAAAAGAATATATCGTTTTATTATTTTGATATACAGTTACCTTTAATTTAAAGAAAACGGTTAAGGAACGATATTTTTTAAAATTAAATATGAAGAACAATAATTAACTATAACCATTCCCAACACTACTCCCTCACCAGTAACTAAGTTACGACACTAAGTATTCATGGTGGGGAACGATGAGACAGTTGTATGATCAATTTCAATTTCGAAACCGGACGGGTAATTTCACCTGTCTACCGGAACGGGTATTGGTTGTACAACTTTTGCTGTCATTCACATCTTGGGGAAACTTTCCGCTTGAATGTGTATTATTTTCATTGTCCACAATCACTTTCTCAGGTACAGTATCAATGTCAGTAGTTAGTATGTATGCGGGCTTTAGTCTGTCAACAGAAATATTAACTGTTCTGCCTTTAATGAGCACAGAAAAATATTTTTCATTTCTGTCCGATACTTGAAAAGGTCCTGTATATGTTGGTTCAAGTGGCTTTTTCACCCGGTCTGTTCTTACAAAAACATGAGAACATGACATTAAATCCTTTTGGAAAAAGATTTCTGATTTGTAGCACACCGTGTTTTGATCGGTTTTAACTTATCCATGTAGTTTAGCAGCTTACCCACAAAGGTATCAGGGTCAACTATGATATTGGGCGGCTCAAAAAATTCACCAGGTAGTTTTAATGTTAGTTACATAGACCATTTGGGCAATCGAGTGATTTGTGTCACATCTTAGAGCAGATCTGTGACTCAACAGAACTGTTGGTAGTGTTTCAGTCCACTGAGCATTATTATGCGCTTTTATAGCAGCCTTCAACGTTCTATGAAACCTCTCAATTTTCCAATTGCATTGGGGATGGTACACTGTAGTGAGAAGGAATTTAGCTCCACATATTACAGCCAAACTCCTGAACAACTGTGCTTCAAACTGTGTTCCTTGATCCGTAATAATTTTACATGGGGCACCAAATCTGCAAATCCAATGCTCATAAAAAGCTTTGCTTACTATTTCTGCAGTGATGCATGGTAATGAGATGACTTCCATCCCCCGAGTAAATCGATCAATGCAGGTTAAACAATATACGTAACCATTTGAAGGGGTAATGGGCCGATGAAGTCAATGTGCACCACACTGAATCGGGTATCTGGCTCTTGATATTCTGAAAATTGAGATTTGGTGTGCCTAGTAACTTTACACTTTTGGCATCTGATACATGCTTATGCCCATTCTTTAACTCGTTTTTTAATTCCAGGCCATACAAACCTAGCAGTCATCTGTTTAATTGAAGATTTAATGCCAGGGTGGGAAAAACCAAGAATTTGATCAAAAAGTTTTCTCCTGAAACTTGGTGGAATATAAGGCCGAATCTTCTTTTGTGAAGTGTTACACAATAATATTTTTGAAGATGGAAGTACTGACTAGTTGAATTTAAGTGTTGTGTCACTTTCTATTAGATCTCTCAATTCTGGATCTGTACTTTGTTCTATGGCAATTTGTTCATAATCAACAACAGAGATTCGGGATAAAGTGTCCGCAGCAACATTGTCTTGTCCACTAATATGCCGGATATCTGAGGTGAATTGCGAAATGCACTGTAGTTGGCGCATTTGTCTGGGCGATGCCTTCTCTTTTTCTTTGTTTAAAGGCGTAGGTCAATGGTTTGTGATCCGTTACCATCACAAATTCTCTGCCTTCCAACATATACTTAAAATGTTTCACTGAAAGGTACATACCTAATAGTTCACGATCGTTGGTGCTGTATGACATCTGAGCCTTACAGCGGAGCATCATTCAGTTCTGAGCATCATTCAGCTTTATTGAATGGTAAGCAATTGGCCTCCAATTTCCTGCCTCAAATTGTTGTAATACCGAGCCTATAGCCCAGTCCGATGCATTAGTGTACAACGATAATGGGAGTCCAGGTGTGGGGAAATACATAAAAGGGCAGCATTGGCTAAATCGTGCTTGCATTTCTCAAATTGTTGTTTTGCCTCCTCAGTCCATGGGATTTTTCTTTTATCTTTCTTTTTTGCACCTTTTAAAAATTCATGAAGTAGTGCTTGTGTTTGGGCAGCGTTTCTTATATACCTGCGATAAAAATGTATAATGCCCAAAAAGGTACGAAAGTCTTGTATGGTTATTGGCAGTGGGTAATCTAGGATTATTTGAATCTGGCTAGGTAGGGGACATGATCCGATAACAGAAATCAGATACCTCAGAAACTCAATTTGGTCTACTCCTAGAATTGATTTCGATACATTAATACAAAGACCATATTTGCTCAATCTTTCGAACACCATCTGCAGATGTTGTTTGTGTTCGTCCTCAGATGATGATTCGATTAACACATCGTCTAAATATGGGAATAGAAAATCCAAACCAAAGAAAACTTCATTGATGAAACGCTGAAAGGTAGCTGGCGCATTTCTAATTCCGAAACTCATGACGTTGAATTCAAATAACCCGAAAGGAGTAATTACGGCGGTCTTTGGCTTGTCTTCTTCGGTGACTGGTATCTGATAGTATTTCTTAATTAGATCAGTCTTAGAGAATATAACTTTATTCTGCAGTATAAGATGAAAATCCTCAATTCGGGGTATTGGGTATCGGTCAGGTATGGTTTGGTCATTTAATCGTCTATAGTCCCGCAGGCTCTAAATGTTCCATCTTTTTTACTGACTAAATGTAGGGGACTAGCCCATTGAGATTTTGATGGCCGAACGATACCCTTGTACAGCATGAACTGAAATTCCTGCTTGGCTAAGGCAAGTTTTTCAGGACCGAGTGAACGTGCTCGTGAATACACAGGCACCCCTTTGGATGTTATGTAGTGCTTCACATCATGTTTACTTGACGTAATAAAAACATATGGCTTAGTCAAGTCTGGATATGGTCTTAATAGTTCATAAAACTTTGATTTGCGGTTATTATTCTGTGTGCTGACGATGTGTTCATCTGAGACAGATCTGACTGCACCCTTAACGGATAATTGAGTAACACCATCAATCAATTTTTTATTATAAATATCAATAAGTAGGTGAAAATGATTGAGAAAATCAGCCCCAATGATACCTCTATTAACTTTGGCAACGATGAATGGCCATTGAAATTGTCTTCTGAGTCCCAAGTCGAGATTTAGAGTTCTTACACTATAAGTTGGGATCTTTGTGCCATTGGCAGCGTATAATTTATAGGAACAAGGGGTAATTCCTGCTGCAGTTGCTAGAATCAGGGACACATCTGCTCCGCTGTAAACTAAAAATCGTAATCCCGATTTCTTGTCGGTGACATATAGTCGGAATTTGCAGAAATTATAATTCCTTGCAGCAGAACTGGTCGCGGAGTGTACTGCTGACTCGCTTTTACAGACTTTTTCCACTCACAAGTTTGTTTGTCTTTTTCAGGATAACATTTGGCGCCAAATTTGAAATGGTAGTAACAATATTTACCTTTTTCATTGAATCTTTTTCTTGACTTCGAGCGGCTATTGCGGTTCCTTCTGAAGTTGCAAGCTCGTGGTCTGGAGTTCCGGGCAGTCACGCTGGCATTTTGGAGCTCTAATGAGGCAATTTTCTGCTGTAGTTCTTCCACCACTGTATTCTTACACACAGCAGCCAATTCCTGGCGTGAGTTTAGCTCCTCAATTTTATTAGCCATTGTGACCAATTTGTCCAGAGTCTCGTCGCTAACCACTAGGATATGTTTTATAACGTCTGGCATCTTTTCCAGCCAGAGAGATCGCAAAATACTCTCCGACATGTCTACCCCCAGAGATCTCATTCTGAGAAGGAGCTGGCTGGGTTTCATGTCGCCAAGTTCCAACCCGGTGAGCAGACGTTTAATGCGGTGATTTTCACTTTCTTTAAAATTGTTGAGTAATCTTTCCTTAGCAGCTGAGTATTTTTTGCTCGTAGAATCTTTTATGATATCCCAGATGATCTCCATAAATCTAGGTTCTATTTGGGCAACCAAATAATTAAACGTCGTTCCTTCATTCTTGATACCAGTAACTAGGAATTGGGCCTCTACTTGGTAAAACCACATTTCTGGCCTTTCAGTCCAAAATGGCGGAATTTTCACGCTCACCTTGCTAGCTTCGGCAGCCGGCTGGGTAGTTTCATCGTCGTCCATGGCAAAATAATAATAATAATAATAATAATAATGCTTCAGTTCGAGTCACCAATATATAACGGGTCTCTGTAACAAATTTTTATTTCTACAGGTTGCGTTTTTACTCAAAAATACTTTTTAAAAGGAAACAACAAAATAAGAACAAAGAACTTGTGAGACCAATTTTTTTTACTGTTTTTTTTTCAACGAAAAAAAGAATATATCGTTTTCTTATCTTGATATACAGTTACCGTTAATTTAAAGAAAACGGTTAAGGAACGATATTTTTTAAAATTAAATCCGAAGAACAATAATTAACTATAACCGTTCCCAACAATATACATGGAAAAGAAGACATTTTGTGGTAGCACTGCCAAGAGACCTTCCATTATTTTACTGTCAACATTGTTTGGACATAGTTATATCATGAACATAGATTGGGAAAAGAGCCAACATATATCCCAAGAAAAACGGAAATTTGGAAAATAAATTGTTAGATCACCAAAAAATGTCATTTAATCGTTGAACAATCATTCAAAGCGGTAGTCGATTTCTTAGTGTAATTAAAAAGGGATATCTTTTGGGATAACCTGTTAAAAATAAAAGGATTTTTAAGATGAATGATGAATTAATGCTTTTCTAAAACAAATCTTAATTGGGAGTAAAAATTCCGCATTTTGTATTTTGAACTTTTGATCGTTATTATTTTGTTAAATGTAACTACTTGATAAGACTCTTCAGAGAAAAACAGTAGGACAATTCAAACCATTAATTTCATATGAATCATATGAAACATAAATACTGGCCTCTGGTTTATCTTTCATCCCCAACGTTTAGTTAGAGCATAAAGGGAAATAACTTGTGTTAATAGCTGGTTTTTACAGCATAAAATGCAATTCTGTAAAGGCATAACAATGCGTTAAAGAATATCATATTATTTTTTAAATATCTGTAGATAGTTAGAGGATAATTGTTTGTGTTTCGAAGTCAAATCATATTGACAATATATTAAAAACATTAACCAAATGTCTGTTGCCTTTTGTCAGTTGTAAATATTTTTAAAACGTCGGTCATTGGTTTTAATTCCTTATATATTTGAAACACGAAAAAAATTGTTTAAACACTTATGTATGAGTTACATAAAAAGTAAGGTAAACCAAATGACAGATATAAATCATAATTAGCGTGCATAAACATTCATCAATGCGCATAAAATTTTGTCTTCGAAATTTTGCCTGATTTTAAAAAGTTATCACATCAGCATTACACACGGGAATAAATTTTAATATATGCATGGATTGATGTTTTGTCATTATACTGATCTCCTCTTAAAATACAGCTGTATCTAATACTAGCTATTAATTGAAAGAGGTTTAATATGAACAACGTCTCTTAATTTATTACTTTTCATATGAAATACAACTAGAAACTGACAATAAAATTTGCTATGGAAGGAATAATGTATTTGTCCCAAACTAGACACAATTCTGAGTTTTAAAGCTGATATTTTTTGACAAGAGATGAAGAAAATACTGACAAGCAAATAGTGCATTGGAGGCATACTTATACCGAATGAGTAAACATTTATCACAGCAGGTAATGTGTATTGTATCGACAGCAATAATAACTCTCTGATAGTATGAGTTTCTGCCTGTTGAAGGACACTTATGCCGGAAACCCTGTTTCCAATGCTTGCTTAGATATTTTGAAGGTTGATAGAGCTGAGCAGACTGCAGTCGCTAAGTTTGCCACTGGTCACTTGAGATGCCTAAAATTTGGCCAGCAAAACAATATTTTCCCACTTGTGTTGTTGTTTCTTATGCCCCCTGGCTGAAGTTCCAGACCAGGTCAATATAGGCTACTGGCTAAAGTGCGCGGCTCCA
Organism: Dolomedes plantarius; assembly: GCA_907164885.2. Lineage (NCBI taxonomy): Eukaryota > Metazoa > Arthropoda > Arachnida > Araneae > Dolomedidae > Dolomedes > Dolomedes plantarius. Next base: position 133,202,536 of record OU015494.1, on the reverse strand, counting down.
GTGTTTTAATATAGCACCACAAGGGTCGGAGACCGTCTTAGCTAGCTGCCACCTCAATTTTCACCGAGCACCCCTAGGGGCGACATTTGGGGAGATCTTACCCTCTCCCACCCTCACTGACCTTCATAGAGGGACTTTCCAGTCTACGGATTTATTGTGCCCATATCCGGCCTAGACACGGATGCATTTAACGGCGCGCGCCGAGATTCGATCCGAGCACCCTCAACACCGAGAGCCAGCACGTTACCGCAAGGACCCCTTGAGCCCATTTCCCACTTGTAAAAAGTGTAATACTGAGCAGGCCACCCCTGGACACATCTTAACTTACTTTAATTTATTTAGGGAGGACTAGGTTACTGATCCTAACCTAGTAATGGACCTCCTCAGGATTTATGGACTCATTGACCTGGTCTAGCTTCGATAGACAAAGAGAGATTAGAAACAACAACAATAAAAACAGATATTTTGAGCAGCTCAAGAATTACTCAATCAGACAGGGATTTGCGGAAATGCTTGAGTTTAAACATGATTGAAATTGTCCTATTGCCTGGTTTTTGAAGGTATGCTTACATATAGAATTAGCCTCAGCTTTACATAGGCATAGTCGAAGTACTCCTTGGTAAGAATTAGCTACCACAGCCTTTAGTCATATGGATTAAATTATATCAGTTTATTTATCTTCCTCTAACTCGAATAGATTGTAAAGAGTCTCAGATGATCCTTTATTCGAGTAACGGAAGAAAATCCATAACAATAATTATTAGAAATTATAAGAAAGTAGGAATATATAGGCGAAATGGCACTGAATTAGTGATGGGTGGTCTAACGTATAAGCGTGAACTCTTTTGCCAAAGTTATGCATATGAGTCCTTTAAATACCTTTGCTTTGATCATAAATTAAAAATTTACTTCTTTGAAAGTTTGAAAAAGTTTTTAACCCATATTATTGATAATATAAAGCTGTTTTTTTTAAAATATTAAACATCAACATGCATCTGTTTTAGTTTGCTCGTGTACTCGCACTTTTCATCAGATTTTGATTTTATGACAGCAAGATTCTTGTTTTCATTTAATTTTTTCTCTCTGAAATGAATATTGTGTATTGTAATTCACTCAAAATTCTTCGTACGTCCCTCAAAAGTAAGTCTATTATTAAATATTTGTACAGAATTTCCGTGAATGGGAATGTAGATTTTTGTTAGGCCATGAAATACGCTACAACATGCTAAAGTTTGAACTTAAAATTAGATTAATCGAATTTCAATAATTTTTTATAAAATAAGTATGAGAAATACTGATTTATTTGATTCAAAAACAAAAAGAGGGAGTAAAAAAATTAAGTATTAATAGGCATGAAAATTGTATTTAAATAAGTATTAAAATCTTTGTGCTAATCAGATTGAATAATTTATTATTGAATCGGAAAGTTATACTCCATTTTGGAAAAATACGTTTAAAAAATAAAATAAAATTAATTCTTTTGTAAGAAATATAAGTTGTTTCACTAACTGACGGATACGAAGATTATCATTAGCCATACAACAAATGTCTGGTAAAATTACAATAAATTACTCATGTATAATTTATAGTACTTTCAAAATAAATATTAAATAGTTATGCTAATGTACTTCATAATATAGCTATTTTTTGACATCTCCACAGGGGAATGTAATTTGTCCGTGTAAAGAGAACATATATGCACATACAAATTTAGCCTATACAATATTCTTAATAACAGGGAAATTTAAGTCTATAAATCAAGAGCTGAAACTTCGGTAAGATTACTTTCCGATACTATCTAGGGTACTAAGTGTATTTGAATCTATCATTAAATTCTACTATCATTATCGCAACATTCAGTCACCTGGCTTACCAAGATCAACTGGCCGTAGCTACCAGTTGCCATGACAAAAGTTTGGCAACTTTCCCATAAAATGCTATAAATACAAATAAGGTTACGACAGCTAAACGTTAGACATATAAAAACCTTTTCCGTGTTTAATAATTTAATCCTTCTTTGTGTGTGTGAGCCATCCGTTACAAATCAAGATAAGTATGCATTCTGACTCTTATCGTGATACGCTGTCATGCCATACAAAATGTTCCGCAATTTTAGAGTTTTTTATTTAATAATTGCAACTCTGGGTCCTCACTTGTATACAAAACAGCTATCAGTAGTGCCTAATTAGTTTTTTTCTCTTTGTGTACATATTTGCATTCATAGTAAATTCTTTTTGTTCTATCGTATCTGAGGAGATGTTTCCCACGCGTTAATAGAATACAGATGTTCTACACTTTAGACTAAATTATACTGAATTAATGACTATTTTGTTAGTGATAAGCTTTGAAAGTGAACAAAATCTTCTGAGTAATATATTATATCTATTATGGAGGACTTAATAAAATGGTGGTTGACTGCGTTTCGTTATTATAACGCTAGATAAGTCCATTAATAAAAAGGATTTCATGTTCTGTAAACACAATTTTAGTAGGCCTCTATTAGCATAATTACGACGACGAGAGAAAAAAATTGACTCACTTGTTTATTTACCTTACGAATAAGTTCAAAATTAAGTTTCACTAAGATTAAATGGAACATGTAAAACACATTTTTGTGCTGGAGGGAGAGTATTTGATAAGGATTATATAGATCTGTAAACTGCTATAATATTGAGGCAATTTACAAATTTTTAGAACATATGATCGTACATTAAGTGACATCTAACAAAAGGGTTATTCCCAATGATCTTTAAATCATACTTGATTTTTTTTGTATTAAGGATTATATTTACATTTGAGATAAAGGGGATTTATCTGAAAGAAACTCACATTTGTACGACTGATCTATTAGCTTGAAATCTTTATTTTCTTCCGTAATGAATTGATATTTTTAAACAGCTTTTTATTGCAATAAAAACTTAGATATGTTCCAAGAATTAGCCTTAGTCCAGTCATCCGAGGTAAAATTCAAGTTTTAAGCTTTGAGTTATCTTAACATCACTAAAAACTGTTAAGCAACTCCATAAGAGTGATTTGAATGCTGCAATTTAACGCAGAAGCTGTTAACTTGTCTTCAAAGATCATCTTAAACACGTTCACAGTCAAAAGAATATAAAACTCACTTTAACAAATGACTATAAGAGAAAAATTTCGCTCAGAGCGCGTTTCTACATTATGACATTAGACGATGTCAAAAAAAAAAAAAAATCAAGATTCACCCCGAGGGATGCGCTACCTGATGATGACACAAGGTTATTTCGTCCACTCCCCCCCCCCTTTCTTACAAAAATAGCCTTTTTGACACCTTTGGAATATGTATTAGCTGCTAAATTACTCTTGTAGTAATACATTAAGGGCAATTATGTAGTTCTTATGTTATTTCGTAAGTTTTAGTTCTATTAAATTTTCTAAGCGATTTTAAAATTCAGGTTTTACAAAGATCCAACTAGGTGTAATTGTAATTTAATGAACAAATTGTTGCAATTAAATATGTAATACATTAATGTAACCCTGGTACATTAGTTTTGGCAATTTTTGACGAATCAAACAGCCTGAAAACTTGAAAAATAAAACAAAAACACATGAGACGAAGAAGTAGACTCTCTCGAGTCAAACACCTGCGCGCTCTCTAATTCTAGATAAGTAAGGCTTCGAGGTCTTCTATGATGAATTCCTCATTAACTCTGCAATCTCATTCATGACAAGTCTTAAGAAGAGCATAAAAAGGTATGAGACCCCCCCCCCCCAATTCCTTTCTATGGAAGGAAAGCATACAATCATGCAAAGAATTTAAAGTTCAAGAGACAGCGTTATGTTGAAGTGATTTCCATCATAATCAAAGATGAAAGGATATCAAATCATATGCATATCAATTATAGAGTCATTACGACATGTGTCAAGCATCGAGAAGAAAATTATACCATGTGGAAATCAATTTTATTCACATGTGTAGTAGTACTTTATAAGCGACATCAATTTTCCTTTTATCTGGTATTTAACCAGCCAGACTTGTTTAAAATTCCTTTTAAAGATGGGCTAGTATATCTGCATACTGAAAGTTCTGAAAGTTCTGATCAATGTCTTTGGAAGTGCACAAATAAAGTGTATAAAATTTTCTATAAAGCATATTTAACAATACATGAAGGCAGAATAAAACCAGAATCAAGGTCAGATTGTATTCAGTATGTATAAAACTTATTAAGACGAGTTTGGATACTAGTTGACTAATTTGATTATTTCATTTCCCGTGAAACAAAGGCGTTTCAGCTTGCAATATTTATTGAAAACGATTAATTCATGAAGTTTATTTTATAAAAGTGTTCATTAATCTATAACCTCCTTGATTTTGTGGAAAAAAAATCTTGGAGGAAACTTCTTAAAAATGTTTTCGGGCGTTAATGATATACTAAGTAAACAACGTTAAAAATAAATAATATACTTGCATATGAAAATAAAACGACACATTTCTGAATTCATGTATTAGAGATATGCATGTAGATAGACCACTAATGTTTTATCGATGTACATACAGTGACAAGCGTAATAGAATATTAGGAACACATTATTGATCATGTTAAATGTATATCCGAAGTTATTTTTGTTACAGGTGACAAATATACCTCAACTACGATTAAATGTAATTAAAGTAGTCGTTCAAAGTACTCCATAAACAAGATTTTGTATTTAAAAATAATAGGAGTGGCAGTAAGTTACGTCACGATAGATTAACTAATCAGTGTAGTTTTTACATCTATTTTTGGTTCGGTCAATAATCCAGTGTATAAGTCGATAAATTATTTTAAGAACTTTATTACGCGATAATGAAAGGAAAATAATTCCTTTAGATCTGTAGGTTTAGGTGCTTGATGGGAATTCTAATCGATAAAGCTAACATGTGCCAAACACTTTTAACAAAGAAATGGAATTGACTTATAGCACTCAAATCAAATATAATGAGGTCATTTTGTATTGGGCGTGGATAAAATGATCGCTCAATAAATGGCTCCTAAAAGATTTTTAGAAATAAAACATTTGTTTGGCCGAGGAGAGTATCGATAAATGTTCTGAAAAATCGAATCTAATCAAAGGGGACTTCCCAGAAAGTTTTATAAGATTTATAAGACATCGATAATAAGTTTTTACCAAGTTCTATACCTACATATCTTTATTCATAATTCCACCCATTAAAGGAGTTTTTTTTACAATTGGATGTTTTCTGCTGAAATCGAAAGGAAAGTCATTGACATGTGGAATTGCGTTTATACTTTATATTGCGTTATACGTTTATGCAAGTTAGACGGATCCCTACAGTGTGATCGAAAAACCGATACTTTTATACCAATGGTTTCAACGCGTTCCTATTCCCAGAAAACTTACAGCAGCATAGAATTTTCATTTTGAAAACTTTTATATATAGTAATAACTACCCAAGCGAAAGAAATTTCAAATGCATGAGAAATTTCTATATTTTGCTTTTCTACCGAGATTTTTTTTCCTTTTTTAACCTGGTTGGTACTTGTCTCTTGGACATTGGCCCATCAACACCGCAAAGTGTTGCTGGCTTCTTTACTATGGGAGCAACATTTAGATGAGCCAGCATTGCTCCCTATGAGAGGTCAATACGGGTAAGGTCCAAGCCTTACTCGGGCTTTGAACCCAAGCCCACTGCGTGGAGGGTCGCGACGCTAACCACTATACCACGTGGGCGGCTCTACCGAGTTTCTTATACGAGGGTAACACTGAAAAATTTGAGACAGGGATATCTGTTATGCACCTACCCTCAGAAAAAAATAAAAATTGGTCGGATATTTAAATTTGAACTCTTATGTCCGCAGACGATAGTTTGTGGCAACAGTTGCAATTTGTCTATCGTGGAATAAATTTTGAAAGAAGAAGAGTTGACGAGAGAGCTTTATCGAGCTATGATTTTCTATAATTTTAAAGTGGGGCTAAATTAAGCAGAATGCCTTCAACGTCTACAAATCAGCATATGGAAAAGCTCTGTCTCGTGCCACTGTATTCAGTTGGCTTACAGAGTTTAGAAGAGGTCGAAAGTGTCTCCTGGATGGAAAACACATAGGAAGACCTCTGTCAGCTGTAGTCCCAGAAAATGTGTCGGCCGTACGAAAGATGTTAATCGATGATAATCGCTGTACCTACCAATGATATAGAAGGAACTTAACAATGGATTCGCAACTATACATAAAATTATTCATGAAGAACTGCATATGAAAAAATTAGTTTGTCGTTGGGTCCCCCATAATTTAACAGAACACCAAAAATCGGAGCGTGTCAGAATCAGTAAAGAAACCCTAAAATTACTTAATGATCGTAGACCTCACATTATTTCTAAAATAATAACTGGTGATGAGACGTACATACCTTATTTTGACGTTCCAACACTTTAAGAAAGTAAAGTAAGGGTCTTTGAAGATGATCCCAAACCAACAATGGTGAAAAGACAACGATCATTGAAAAAAGTAATGTATGCCTTGTTCTTCAAAAGTACGGGGCTGGTCAAAGCCATAAAGCTAGAGGGACAGAAGACCGTAACAGCTAAATGGTACACCACTAACTATCTTACAGGTATTCTTCAAGAAGTGAATGTTTGGATACTCATGATTCACCATGACAATGCATCTTCTCATACAGCAAGGATTACAGTCGAATTTCTTGAACAAAAAACATCAAAGTGATAGGACCCCCCCCCCCCAATTCTCCTTATCTTGCTATGTGTGACTTCTGGCTATTTATTAAAACATTTTTTACATGGCCGTCGTTTTCATTCCGAAGATGAGATTGATGAGGCTATAAAAGCATATTTTTTTCTATTCCCAGATATGGATGGATTGAGGCATTTAATCTTTGTAAAAGTATATTGATCTTGGAAGGAATTGCTTTGAACCTCCTAAGAGTTGGTAAGTTGGTTGGTTGTAGTACCATTTATCCGTATCTCAAAAATTTCAGTGTGACCCTCGTAATAGATCTTCATCATCATCAGTGGTACCACAGCCCGGTGAGGAGCTCGGTCTTCTGTAGGAGCTTTCACCGCTCTGTCCTATTGAGGCAGACTACGCTAGTTTCTTTTCTCTATTACAAGTAGTCTTGGTCAACGTAGTCAGCCCGTCTGAGGTTTGGCCTTCTTGTAGGTCTATGGCTTAGCGGTTTGAAAGAAAAACTTTTACCGTTGTTCTACAGCCATTCATTCCTTTGCACATGGAGAATCCATTTTTTTTCTCTTAAATTCGATGCATTTTATAATATCGAGTTCCTTAAATTACTAAAATTCAAAATTTAGTCTTCTTTTCCAAACACCATCCTTCTCTGCTCCGCTAAAAATATTTCGTAGGATCCATCTCTCAAAGATAAGCAGCAGATTTCCATCATGCTGCCAGGTGTCCAAGTTTCAGATGCATAAGTCAGAACAGATCTCACCAAAACATTATACAGAATTAATACAGTCTTTATCATTATTAAATGGGAGCTAAGGTGAGTTCTTAGACCATTAAAATATCTGTTGGTGGCAACAATTCTCCTTCGAATTTCAGGGCTAATATTGCTGTTACAACTGATTTCAAATCTTAGGCATGTAAATTTTTGAACAGTTTCAAATTATAAACAGATCTTACAACAGATAAAAGAAAGCAAAACATGTTTCACCTCATTAGTAAGGAGATTTAAATTGTTAATCTACACTTACGTAGAGATAATCCTTAAAAGGGACCTACATGTATAGTGAGGCATTTATGTTGATGGTTCCCACGGAAATTAGGTAAAATGAACTTTCGTTTTTCAATGATAGTTTGATATTTCGTAAGCGGGATTGAAGAATTATTTTTTCATAACTTTGAGTAAATTTAAGGTCCCTAATAAACCCCAGCTGTTACAGATTTTCAGTAGGGACGAATCATAGAGCAAAAACAACATCTGCTATAAATGCAAATTTATGGATAGAAGTGTCTAGAATTATTTAGTATCAATGACAGAATTCATTTCTCAAGGTAAGACAGCTTTCGAAGAAAAAGAACACAGTTCGTAAACATAATTAAATGAAGTATTTCGAGAATTACCTTTTTTTCAGTTACTAACTGGATTTTATTAAAGTCCCCCCTCTCTCTACCCCCACCAGTGGCACTACTTGCAAACCTGTTGTAAAATCTTATTACTTTATACCTCTTGCACTGGAGAGCGAGATAGAAGACAGTTAATGTACGCAAAAGTTAGGATTGATTATCGATGATGATGTATTCGAGCTTCAAGGAAGGAATCTAAAAGGAATACTGACAGTGGAGGAAAACCTACACAGTTTTTTGCTGTTCCCAGACAGTGTTTGACGAGTCAAAGCAAGCTGAAAACCAATGCTTCAATGACACCTTTCTAGAAGGTGGTAAAGAAAACAACAGAATTAATTTATTAGCTACCTTAGGAGAGGGATTAGATATGTTTAGATATGAGATAGGGTTTAGGATCTGAAGTACATCTTTCTCAATTGCGAATAATTTATTGAATTCATAGGTTGGAGCTGTAATTCTTGGTTTGGATGTAAGTATTCTGAAAAAACATTTGAAATTAAAGCTTTATTCCTAGTTATTTATCATGAATGTTTTAAGGTTTTCCTACTTTCTAACTAGTGTCACCAGTTCTGATGCTATATCCAAATATATGACTTTAGTTTGCACGTAATTAATCTTCATATATATACACGCTCTTAGAAAAAAAAACAAGCAAAAAAACACACCAAAAAACAATGCACCAAGAAGGAGTTATTCGAATGGGACGAAAATCGGTAGATGTGATGTACATGTACAGAAAAACAAATGATTACAATTTGAGAAAAAATGGATGATTTATGATTAAGAGAAAGAGCTTCACAAAGTGAAAAACTCAATAACGCGTTGGTCCTTCTCTGGCCCTTATGCAAGCAGTTATTCGGCTTGGCATTGATTGATAGAGGTGGCGGATGTCCTCCTGCGGGATATACCTGCCAAATTATATCCAGTTGGCACGTTAGATCGTCAAAATCTCGAGCTGGTTGGAGGGTCCTGCCCATAATGCTCCAAACGTTCTCAATGGGGGAGAGATCCGGCGAACTTGCTGGCCAAGGTAGCATTGGGGAAGCCCGAAGACAAGCAGCATAAACTCTCGCTGTGTACGGGTGGGCATTATCTTGCTGAAATGTAAGCTCAGGATGGCGTGATATGAAGGGCCACACAACGGGACGTAGAATATCATCGACGTACCGCTGTGCTGTAAGAGTGCCGTGGATGACAACCAAAGGGGTCCTGCTATGAAATGAAATGGCACACCAGACCATCACTCCTGGTTGTCGGCCCGTATGGCGGTAGACAGTCAGGTTGGTATCCCACCGCTGTCCGAGGCGTCTCCAGATACGTATTCTATGGTCGTCGGGGCAAAATTCGAAACGGGACTCAACACTGAAGACAATTATACTCCAGTCAGTGACATTCCAGGTCGAATGTGCCCAACATCACTACAAACGGGCTTGTCGGTTGTACAGAGGTCAATGGTAATCGGCGCAAGGGGCTCCGTGAGCTCAGCCCCCTTTCTCGGAGACGCCTATGAATGGTCCTTGCGGTCACTGAAGCACCAGTTGCACGTACGATCGATGATAATGATTAATCTGGGGCTGTGAGTGCCGCTCTTACGATTGGTCGGTCCTCAAGTTCTGTATTTTCTCTAGGCTAACCGCTACCCTCTTGACACTGTGTTCGGCCATGGCCTACCCATTCTCGCCAACATCGTCTAATCGTGGCATCGCACCTATTCAAATGTCGAGCGATTCGCCGATTCGACCAACTGGCTTCTTTAAGCCCTACTACACGTCCTCTCTCAAATGATGACATCTGTGCATATTGTTCGCGCACCAGTATGCGAGGCATAGTTATTGTGTACCTGAGTACACGGAATGAAATTCGCAAAGAATTTATGACCTGGAATTGAAATTTCTCCTCTTTAATATCCTGCCAGTTGCACAGTTAAGATGCGCTGCAGCGTTACATGTTCAATCATTGGCCGCCAAACATTAACATTTTGCATTTTCTGTCGAAACCTGTATGCATATACATTTGTGTCCAATTTGCTTTGCCCCTTCTTGGTGCGTTGTTTTTCTGTCTAAGATTCCATGTATATAACAAACACTAAATTGAACGTAACTTAATTAAAAAGAAAAGGACTCAATTAATGATTTAGCTTAGAAATTACATTGCAAAAGAACAATAAATACTGGTTTACAAAACATTTTTGTCACACTTCATACATTGCATAAAACCTCCTTGAAATAAGAAGAAATTTTTTACTACAAACTCTAAATATGACTACTGAATAAGTTGTTAGATTGCAAAGTACCTTTTTAACCATAAAATCAGCTTTGATCCAGAATAAATACTGTTACTAACCACCCATAATAATTTCTTCATAGCAACCACTGGCTCTAAATTGAAAAGGTTTAGTAAAACTGGTAGATATATAATTGCCTTCATGCTTCTATCTACCTTTTACGAAATGCATTAAAAAAGCCTTGTTATTCATGGTTCAGATCAAGAAACTTGACGTTTGCGGTCTTAATTGGATGAAGTCTTGAAGCTCCTGGGAGGAAAATTAGTTCCTTATTTTACCCTCGGAGAGCTGATTGAGTTAAATTTAGACATTGGCTTATGACCTGCTTTCGTCATGGCGGAGTAATATTTTACCGTTGGAGTATTTTTTCCTGATAATTATTAGAATTAGATATGAGATATACATTATTTTTGGTGCAATGGAGTTTCTGAACTTTTCACTCTAAAAAATAGAATAATGACATAACTTATAATACTTGTGTTTCAAAATAGGACGTCATAGTTAACGAAAATTTTATTTACAGTAATTTTCTAACCAAAGTGTTACTCAATTATATTTCATATTTCTTAGTTTTGCCGTTTGTTTCACGCTCCAAAAAAAACTGAAACTCCTTGAAAATGGTTATACGGTTTGAAAATAAAAGTATTTTAGCAAAAACTGTGCTTGAAAGGCAAAATTTATATATTCCGTGATTTCATGAAAAGTATTATTAGGTTCTTAAAAGGTTTTGCAGTTATGAGATCACTAGAATATCGGCACGGTAAATTGTGAAACTTGGAATTAAAAAAAATAATTTATTCACCAACATCAATCGAGATAGTTTACTATGCAGAACACCAGCTTCGAGGATAGGACACTCTCATTCGATACCTACAAGTCCTGGCAGACACAGTTACAGTTGCACTCGACCGTTCAAAAGTGCGTTTAAGGAAAGTTTGTCATATATTTGAAGAAGTAAAAAACCAGCATAGCTGAAGGCAATAATAAAGGTACATATACACGCACGCGCGCGCGCACACACACACACACACACATAAATAAATAAATAAATAAATATATATATATATATATATATATATATATATATATATATATACATACATATATATATATATATACACACACACACACACACACACACACACACACACATATATATATATATATATATATATATATATATATATATATATATATATATACCGGGTGTTTCAAAACTCGCGCACGTCAACCTTTATGGTTGAGTTTTAAAGACAGATGAATTATGTTAACAAACAGAATAAAGGACAAACAAAGGTTGAACGATTATCTTTATTGTCAGGTATCAGACATGGTCAAATCACAGTAAATGTTCAAAATGATGTCCGTTTTTCTGGACACACAATCGAACTCTTTTTACCAGATTAGTCGACACTTTACGAAGTGTGTGAGAAGTAATGTCCGATATTGCATGAAGGATGTTACTTTTAAGTTCATCAAGCGTATGGGGATTATTGCTGTAGGCAACTTTTTTCAGATATCCCCAAAGGAAAAAATCCAGAATTGACAAGTCTGGTGAACGTGGTGGCCAAAGTCCTTTGGAAATGACACGATCATCGAAAAATTCAGTTAAAACTTCCATACTGTCCCGTGATGTGTGACACGTTGCGCCGTCTTGCTGCAACCAACAAGGATTTTAAGCAACAAGGATTACCATGTGGATGTGCGCGAGTTTTGAAACACCCAGTATATATATATATATATATATATATATATATATATATATATATATATATATATATATATATATATATATATATATATGTGTGTGTGTGTGTGTGTGTGTGTGTGTGTGTGTGTGTGTGTGTGTGTGTGTGTGTGTGTGTGTGCGCGTGTGTATGTATGTATGGACCGACAAACTATGTCACTTGTGTAAAGAAAAACTGGATTGTGCGATGAATGTAATTTTAAGATCGTAAAACTATAGTGCCATGAGGTTAGGAATTTTGGCTATGATATCGTTTCCTGACCGACAGTCATTATATTTATTACCGTACCTTTATAAAAGAAAAAAGATGCACAGTTTCTAAATAAAATTATGGTAAAATATCAATTTGAACCTTTCTTAAAACATAAGTATCTTAGGGTCATAATGTTGTAATGGTTTAGGAGATATCCTTAAAAAATCGAGGATGAAGTTTTGTATTCGTTTGCGTTTTCTTGCTGAAATACGTCTTGTCACTCAAAATAATTTATAGAAATAAAAAGCATATCTGTATGATGTGACTGATACGAATTGTTGTTGGCTGATATGTCATTATAAGGCATAACGCAAGGATTCTTTCTTAACACGTATTATGAGAAATTTTCCAAAATAGTGTGAAAGAAGTTGAAAATATTTGTGTTCCTATGAACATATAGCAGTCAGAAGAAAAATAAGTAGCATTTTTCCTTTATTTTAATGAGAAGTAGATATTGTAATTGTAAAATTTGTTTTACTCTTCTTACATTAATTATTCTCCCTACTAAAATATATATTACACAATAATATGTGATCAGAAATATATCATAGCTTTCACTTGAGTCAATATTTCTTGTTATTCCTGACATGATATAAAGAAAGATAAAATTAAAAAAAATTTAATTTAATCTGTGTAATTACCAAGATGAGAAAAATAGTTTTAGTTCTGCACTTCTTCATAATTAATTCGACAAGTTATAACAACCACTATACCAGACCTCCGAGCATTTTATCATACTTTTCCTTCACCTTATAATGCAGTTAGTTGCCAGCGTGAAAAATCAAACTCGATATCTCCAGTTTTCTGACAGAGGTTGTGTACCATTTCATTAACGAACAATCATCATCACAACATTCATAGGGAAAAATAAATTATCTCTTCTTCCAAAAATTGTTCTGCACTTTAGATGAACGCTTAATTAAAAAAATAGAAAGATTTTAGCCTCGGTTACTGTTGTTGTTGTTGCTTATGCTCCCTGGCCGTAAGTATTCTAGCCCAAGTCCATACAGGCTTGCGGGCTGAGGGTTGCGTCTCCAGCCTGGTCAAAATGGCACCTTAAGGGTCGAGGTCCGACTAAGCCAGGTGCCACCTCAATTTTGACCGAGCACCCCTAGGGGTGACATATGGGGGTATCATACCTCCTCCCACCCTCTTTGACATCATAAAAAGACTTTCCGGTCTTCAGATTTAACGTGCCCATAATCCGGCCTAGACACGAAGGTATTTAATGGTTCTTGTCAGGATTCGATCCGTGCACCCTCATTGCCGACTGCCAATTAGGGCCTTGTAACGCCTCCCGTACAATAGCGAATATTTTGTGCTTGGAAACCACGTGAAGACCAACCAAATCACGGTTTGCGCACATAATTGATTTTGACGGCTGCAGACAGACAGTCGTCTGAAGACCTAAAGCCTAGAAGTGCTACAGACAGCTCGCGAAACAGTAAACCAGCTACGAAATGGGAGTTGCCGACCGGAGGCGCCTAGTGGTCTGGGAATGTAACTGGATAAAGAAACGCGGTGTTTCCCAGACCTTCGGAGAACGTTCAGCGGAGGTATATAAAGTCGCCAAACGTGAATTGAAACAATTCAGAGATGAAGTTAGTTAGAGTGACGCTGGAGCCGGAGACAAGGAGATACTGCCAGGCCTAGAAAGACTTGAATGAGGGCAGCAACAACTGAAGTCTGACCTTCCTCGTCGATGCCGTGAACCCCCGAATTTAATTTTTTATATATATTGAAAATAGCCTGTATTTAGTCGCGAAATGCAATTAAAGCATAAAATGCAAAAAGGCTGGCAGTCTTTTATTTAAGGTCCTTAAAGCCTCGATTAATGTAAGTGGAAAAAAAAGGTTTTGGGACATAAATTTTTATTATTTTTACCTGAAAATAGAATTTCTCCAGCTATGAAAGATTCACTTTGTAAGGTAAAATATTTTTGGTAACTATGCATTTTTGTAATAATGTATTTTACGTAATGTCCTGATATTAAATATATGGTCGGAAAGTGTTGGACACTGATGTACCTAAAGCTGTAAACGCATAATTAACTAAAATTCTTGATATTACGACATTACGCCAAAGTTCATGACATACAAATGCATACAGGCAAAGCAAGATAATTTCCATCTTACAAATGAAACGGTTGTATTATAACTAATATTGCAGGCTATTAAGTTAAGAAGTTATGAAATATGTAATTATCGTCATCTTATATGTTTAAGAAACAAATGTTTTTATAAATTAATCGAAATTCTCACCAAGGAAATACATATTTCGTAGCTGGAATACTTTAAAACAAATCGCCTCGTAATTATCGGGTATACGAGGTAAAACACATATCATCGCAGAAAAAGCACAGAAAGAAAGGACCTGTGATTTATCACAGAAAGTAGGTTTCGGTAGCTACGCGAAAACCCTAAAATAGCTCATATGATTAGAAAAGTAGTTAATGTTTCCGGAAGATTAAAAAAAATGTTAATTTTTTATAGATATATAAAAGATGAGTTATAGGATAGATAAGAGCAGCATATCTTCCTTTAATCCAATCATAGTTTACTGACATACATATTATGCGTGTAATATATAAAGAAAATCGTATATATATTAACCTCTTTCAGGTTCCGAAATAAAAATTATATATATATATATATATATATATAAAATTATATAATTATTCAAGAAAATAGCGCAGTTTAACACTAGAGCTACCAAGGCCGTGAAAATGACAGATTATAACATTGGTAGAAATATGTATACCTAAATTATCGGTTCAAGAGTTTAAGGAATCAACGGATGAGTATCACTGGGCTAAGTTAGAATATTTGAGTCAAAAAAGAGTCTACAGGTCATTTCACAGGCCGCGAGAATTTTTAAAATTTTGTCGTTACGCACGAGACTGACTGATACTTAATGCAGGCATTACGAACTAAAAAAAACTATTCCTGTGAAGGCTTAAATATCTTTCTCCAGCCTTTTTTAAGGCAGGTTATATAAGACCTTGAGTTCAATGTCTTCGATGGGGATTTTATTTTATTGTTTAAAGCCTCTCTCGCTCTCTCTCTCTCTTTCCCCTCCCCTCTCTTTCTTTTCATATATTTTCATTCATGACCATCTAGATTATTCCTACTTAAATATGCATTAATATATTATTATTTTACTTCCCTTCAGTCTCTCTTTATTTTCACGCTTTTTTACCTCTTTTGAACGTGTATTTGTTTTTTGTATGAATATATATGACTAGCTGAAAACCCGCACTTCACTACGGAGTACATTCAAATTAAATACAACGGTCAATGTATGCAATTAATGCCAAAAAAATAAATATATATATATATTTATAATAAATACGACGATCAATGTATACAATTGATGTAAAATATACATATATATTTATAAAAAAATCGTCAGGGACATTTATTTTTTTTTTGATAATATCCAATCGTCTGCTGCATTAGAAAGAAAAAAAATATTTTTTTGTCTATTTAGTTGTTATGCACGTGACGATAAATTTATTTAAAGTACCAGAAAAAGAAATCACGTGATCAGCATTTAATAAATTAAATTCTAAAAATTAATCTTTAAAAATTCACCAAAAATCAGAAAATCGAGGTACAGATTCGAAAAAGATTTCATTTTAAAGAAATTTTTATGATCTTTCTCGTGATTTAAATTTTATAACCCTAAAATTATTATTTTAAATGCAAACTTAAAAAAAGTTACAAAAACAGCTTAAAAATTTAATTTAAAAAAATCTAAGAAGAATTTTTCAAAAATCTTTCTTAGTGCACCCCTACACCATAAGAAGAATCGCCATACAAAATTTCAGCCCTTTAGGTCCAGCGGTTTGGTATGTGCGTTGTATCTCAGTGAGTCAGTCAGTCAGTCAGTCAATTACGGAACTGTTTTATATACATAGATTATACATCCTTTACTATTGTAGTAATTATTTTAACGTTATTAATCATAAAAAAATGAGCATACATTGTTTCTAAAACAACAAGGTTGTTTCCACGTGGGTTTAAGAACACTATCAGTAAGTTAACAGTTGGAATCAATTATAAATATCTCTTTTTATAAAAAAAAATGTACTAAGAGGAACATGGGCTTGTGCATTAAAATATACTTTATTTTCAACGAATTTTTAAAAAATAAGATAGATGAAAATATGATTATAACGTATAAACAAATAAGTAGTATATTTCGGGGCTTCTTAAATGATTTTTTAAGAATAATTAATGTATGAATAATGATTAATATTCCATGAGAAGACGTGAATAATTAAATGAAGATGTTGCACCTAGAAGAGTGTTACATCTCAAAATAGCCATATTTTCAGGAAGAGCTATTTCATTTCTTCTTTAGCTCTTCCTGAAAATATGGCTATTTTGAAATGTAGCACTCTTTTAGCAGAGGTGCGATGTTTTTGATAAATTCAGAATAAAAAAATAGTATGAAATGCCAAAATCTAATCCCATAAAAATAATTTTTTAATATATAATTCAGGCAAAGTTTATTTTACTCGGTTTAAAAATAATGTTTATAAGTAATTAGAAGGTTTTAAATAAAATGTAGCGTCAGATATACACTGACATTATCTCTCCAATGAATTATATAAAATACTAGCTGAAAACCCGTGCTTCGCTACGGAGTACATTCAAATTAAATACAACAGTCAATGTATACAATTAAATATATATATTTATAATAAATGCGACGATCAATGTATACAATTGATATATATATATATATATATATATATATATATATATATATATTTATAAAAAATCATAAGGAATATTTATTTTGTTTGGATAATATCCAATCGTCTGCCGCATTAGAAAGAAAAAGAATATTTTTTGTCTATTTAGTTGTTATGCACGCGACGATAAATTTATTTAAAGTACCAGATAAGGAAATCACGTGATCGGCATTTAATAAATTAAATTCTAAAAACGAATCTTTAAAAATTCACTAAAAATCAGAAAATCAAGGTAAAGGTTCGAAAAAGATTGCATTTTAAAGGAATTTTCAGGATCTTTCTCGTGATGTAAATTTTAGAACCCTCAAATTATTATTTAAAATGCAAACTTAAAAAAAGTTACAAAAACAGTTTAAAAATTTAATTTAAAAAAATCTAAGAAGAATTTTTCAAAAATCTTTCTTAGTGCACCCCTACACTATGAGAAAAATCGCCATGCAAAATTTTAGCCCTTTAGGTCCAGCGGTTTGGTCTGTGCGTTGTATGTCAGTGAGTCAGTTACGGAACTGTTTTATATATATAGATTAACAATGTATTCGTTTAACGTAATTTAACATCAATTTGAGCTCCTGGATAACTTTAAATCTTACGTTTACCATAACATGAATTTCTCCCCGGACATTAGAGTTATTTATTTAAAAGAGAACAGGATTAACGACTTTTTTATCAAGAAAATATGAAAAAAATATATTAGATATTAAAGTGTCAATATTATTACTCGTCCTTCAGAACTTGAGAAGTTCCCTCAGGCTAATTCCTCTTAATTCATCACTTCTCGCTCTGCGAATTACTTCCTTCAAAAACGTCATACTAAGTACTAAATTTTGATCCTAATTACAGCTTGTCTAAATAATAAACAAGAAAATCGTACTCTAATTATGCAGGGTTAGGGTACATCGCGAGGTGTTTTTTTTAGCATTTTAAATAATTCGATTTTTCTAGCAATGCGGCAGCCACTTTGTCATAAGAATATTCGTTCACCCACACCGTGATTTTATTGGCTACCTTATTATGGGAGCACCATATTGAGAACCAATAGTGCACCACTGGGGCTCAATATTGGTGAAAATTGCTGTCCACAAATAAAGAGCACCAACATTGTTCTCTATCTGGGGACAGTACAAGAAAGTTCCTGCCTTATCCGGGATTCGCACCCGAGACCACTGAGGCTCAAGACACGGTGTAGTAGCTTACGACAATAACCATTGTATGACGGGTGGCAATAATGTACTTTTACTACGGTCTGTTGTAAAACGAAAGTATGATGCTTGCCATTTTGAAAATAAACTTTCGTTTAGTTTTCAAAAATATACTAATAATTAAATTTCGTTAAGAAGATTGATAATTTCGTTGATATAAAAGATGTTTTTTTTTATAATTGAAGTCGAATTAGGATTTTTATTGGGTGGAAGTTTCATGTATTTGATTATTCTCGAATTAACCATTAATAATTAAGTAAAAAACTGTTTTGTAATTTTTCAGGGCACAGCACCACATCATGTGTAAGCGTGCGTGCGTGTAGGTGTTAGCTTCTGCTGTTGATACTGCATTTTTAAAACTGATAAAATATAGTAAAGTAATACAGTGTATTGGACATACATTGTATACAGTGTATACAGTGCTCTGGAATTTCATAGAAATAGCTTCGAAATAATGACTGTTAATTTTTATGTATGAAAACAGTAGCTATGATGATACAACAGTTTTATAAAATGTAAATTGGAATATGTTATGTAAATATGTTATCTAAATTTAATATGTTATGTTTTATGAATGGCTATTGTAAGTTCTGACAAATTATGAAATTATGATAATTTAAACACCTATTGAAGCAGTAGTATGATTTGTTTTTATTACTCCTGTTTGAAAACATGCATTGGTGTAGAAAAAATAACAAGCAAATATATTAGAAATGCTGTCAAATTACAATCAAAAGATAAAAAACAACAACTAGAATTCCTACGACTATGTTAAATGTACTTTAAGTATTTCCGGGAATCTTAAAATGGTTTATCTTAATTTGAAACTAAAAGGATCAAAGGAGTCGTCTTGATAAAGCTAACCCATTCGTCCCTGTTCTACTGGGAAGGACTCAGTTTCAAGGTACGTCCTTTAGTTCCCCGCGGTTTGTCATGGCCCGGTTCCCTGTTCGTTATGAAGGACTAAACATTAAAACTAACGCAATGCATAGAAATGCCGTGTATGAAACGTGTATGAATTTTTGCTGAAGAAGCGATAGGTTAGTAGCATGATGTTCGATAGGAGAAACATGGAAAATTAATTAAAGAAACTGGTAAAATCCGGATGGCATAAATAAAGAATTTTTTTAATCATAATATATTAACTATGTATGTAAACCAAGTTATGGAACACATTTTCTGTTTATCACGCTGTATAGATGTTTTCCAACACGTGCGAAGAAAGAGATAGAATGGCTGAATTAACAGTTAAATGTCTAGTGTTCTTTAACATAAACATAGATCTGAGATGTTCTGATTTTTTAAAAATAAAAAATAATAAGCCATTTCTTTGAATATTAATGACAGCAAAAAATATAAATGAATGAAATCAAATGTTCAATACCCTATGCAAAATTTTGTTTCTCTCCTTTCAACAATAAATATAATTCATATGAAATTTTATTTATTTCTGGAAAAATGTATATATATATATATATATACACACACACACACACACACACACACACACACATATATATATATATATATATACATACACATAAATTTAGTAAGGAGTGATATTGGTTTATGTTCCGGTTTCAGGGATATAACACCCACCGAATTCTTAATTTGTACATAGAAACACATTCTGCGATAAATATTTCTATTAATGAAATTATTTTGTAACTAGTATTTTGATTTTGTACATTGCGTGAAAATTAACGCAATGAATCTTATAATGAAGTTACTGACATGGAATCGGACATTGTACTCGACAAAACTCATGAGTTTTGTTTTATATACTTACGGAAAAAATATAAAGCAATTACCAAAAAACACTTAGTTGTGGAAAGAAAATTAACCCGAGAGAAAAAATGCCTTTTAAAATCAATATATTTTATTTTTCTGTGGCACTAGGATGCTTGGAATTCTTTCTAGGTCAGTTTTTTCTGGTTCCGTTTGATACGTATAGCAGGAATTTCATCACGAAGGTACTAATAGCATCAAAATTCCCTTTAAGGATTTTGAGGAAACACTTTTTGCTGCTCACTCATTAATTCTTGTTCATGAGGAGTTAGGCATGCGTGAAAACTAGATCTTGCTGAAATGATTCGTCCTCATCTTGCAACTCGTCTTCAAGTGTTATTTTAAATTGCAAAATAGGTCTGTCTAATAGGGAAAGAAAAATAATATTTATTACTTTGTAAATCTAACTGAAATGGCGCTTTTTTACTTTAGTCTAAATAAATAAATAAATAAATAAATAAATATATATATATATATATATATATATATATATATATATATATATATATATATATATAGACAGAGAGAGAGAGAGAGAGAGGGAGAGAAAGAGAGAGAGAGTAGGTAGAAATTTCTAGTTTCAATCACATGCTGAAAGTTAAACGTAAAGAAAGTTCATATAGTGTTCATATAGTTAAAATTTCGTGTACTTTGACATATTCAACTTCATATCTTGTGAGTATCTCCAACTAATTAACATTGAAGTCACGTTTACTCGCTACCACGTTTCGAACCTATGATATCTTAGTTATGATTGGAGATAAGGTAGGTGTTTTGTTATTTTCTAAGTCTATCTATTCTCTAATGCAGGGGTACTTTTAAACCTTTTTAACTAGGATGGTATATTTCAGAAATGCGGGAATTCGGCGGATATCGTTGGTCGAAGAGGAGGAGGACAAACACACAAACACACACACACACGCGTATACACTCACTTCCAAAAGTTAAGCACGGACAAGAAAATGTTAATTTCCGTAAGACAATCTGAATTAAAGAAGCTGAAATTTGCTGAAAATGTAGAAGGATGTATGTATGCAAATATGTTAGGTAACAGCCAATCAAGGTTTCGCCTCCAGAAATATGCAAAACAGGCAATCGTGTAAGAAGATGGCATTGTGATGGGTTACAGGAGTTGCATTTAAGTGCTGATGAAATGTGTTTAGAACATTCATACGGTTTGTTTTCAAGCTAGACGTGTTTCTATGGCTTCCAGAAGACGAATGGAAGATTCTGAGTGCTGGCGGGCTGGCGGACGCATTAAAGCAGGACAGTCTATCACAGACGTTGCTCTTTTCTTCGGCGTTCATCTTTCCGTCATTTCATGACTATGGAAACAATTCCAAACCAACCAAACAGTTGTCCGAAGACCTGTAGATGGTCGCCCAAGGGTTACGACCCCTCGGAAGATCGATATATTGCTGTTGTAGCCAAGCGGAATCGAAGATCAACCTCCACACGTGTGACATCTATGGTTGCAGCGGCCATTGGTAAGACGATATCTGCCACTACTGTTTGTCGAACGCTACACGTGAATGGTCTGTACGCCCGGGTACCACGAGTTTGTGTTCCTTTATCCGTCCAATCCAGAGGGCCACGACTAAAGTGGTGCCGCCAGCATGTGAATTGGACTGTGCCTGATTGGGGCAACGGTATGTTCACAGATGAGTCCAGATTTGCCCTATAACCTGATGATAAGAGTGTAAGGGTCTGGAGGGAACAAGGTACACGCAATCGGCCAGGGAATATCACCGAACATCATGCATTCCGCGGTGGAAGCATCATGGTCTGGGCAGGGATTTCATTGGGATATCGCACCGACCTGCACATCTACAGGCGAGGTTCTGTGACGGCTGTACGGTATCAAGATGGAGTCCTAGACCCCACTGTGAAACTGTAAGCTGAAGTAGTTGGTTCTTATCTTGTTTAATGGACGATAATGTCCGTCCCCATAGACCTGCCATCGTTGACGACTTTCTGGAGAGTGAGGGGATTGCGCGTATGGAGTGGCCGGCTTAATTGCGGGACCTTAATCCATTTGAAAATCTTTGGGATGCCCTCGGCCGTGCTGTATATAGACGTTTCCCACCTCCAGCCACTTTGAGAGATTTAGAAACTGTCCTACAGGAGGAATGGCGATTACTGGACTCTGCGGTGGTCTATCACCTCGTAACAAGCATGATCACACTCTGTACACTTTGTATGAAGGTGAGGAGTGCTCACATACCCTATTAATGTCGGTTTTGGTTGTTTGTTTTGCATTTAAACATCATTTTCTTAATGACGCAAATATGTCATCAACTTATAATTTATGAAAATTCAATATTCTTTTTATCTCTGTATGTAATTCTTTGTTTTGTTTCATCAATAAACATAGATCTACTTACTTGCAGCATTTCATGTCAATCAAAGCAGTACTTGTCCCTTTTTTCGCATTTTACCGCTCCGTGCTTAACTTTTGGAAGTGAGTGTATATATATGTGTGTGTGTATGTATATATATATATATATATATATGTGTGTGTGTGTGTGTGTGTGTATACACGAAAGAGCCAAAAAAACTGGTAAACCTGCCTAATATCGTGTAGGGTTGGTTGGTTAATATTTAAAGATGAAAATATTAATGCGACATAAATTTTTAATAGATCAATTCAAATTTTAATTTAAACAAAACAATATTAAATTTGATAATTACTGCGATCTGGCATTGCAGATCTGCGGCCAACTCTTTGTAATATGGCACATAAGTTGAATTCCCAGTTCTCAGGCTGTTGTACAAGTGAGTGTCAGTGAGGCTTGATAGGTAGTTTGATTTTAAGTATTTAATATTGGAAAACAAAGATTCACAAGCATATGTCGAGACGAAAAGAGAGTTCAGTTTCAGAGCAGGAAAAAGAAGCTGACTCATAGCGAGGGAAGAGCGACACTGTCGAGAGAGCAGGCTGATCAATTTTTAATTTTTATTGGTTTACGATTTTTAATTTTTATTACTAAAATTATTCCTTACAACTACGATCTTTTGTTGTTCAATTATCTAAAATTTAGATACTTCAACGATTGGCACTTTAAAATTGTTTCGCGGGCACTCACCGCGTTGCCTACCCCTGCTCTAATGGATACATCGATAAGTACCCTCTAAGGAACATCTATTTTAGCGAGTTGCTGTGTTCTAAAAATATCTAACATCATGCGTTGTGATAGGTATATTATTTGACCTGCATGACTGCGTTTACTTTTAAAATAGTACCTATCTCTTATTATAGTACATTCATATTTCTATAAAGAATCTAATATTCGGAGATATGCAAGCACGAAGATAAATAAATATACACATGTACAACGAATTAGTTATCTGAATACATAAAGTCAACAAAAATATATAAATTGAACTAGAATCTCATTTACAATACTAGGTATTATCAAAAATTGGGGAACATTTTAAGAGAATATTTAGGCCAGCAGAATTATATTTTTGTATTCGTAGCAATGCGTGATATTGTAGGTTACAGTTAACAAATATGGACCTGGCTAGGACTTATCGGGCAAGAAGGCATTAGTAAAATCGACAACAGAAGAGCTAACAAATGATGGCTTTCCCCACTATCAGTCATTTACTGTTCATAAATTTATTTGACAACAAGAAGAAAATTTGGAAAAAGTATTGTCATAAATTTAGACAAAGAAATAGGTGTAATACAGAAAGAGATAATAACAAAGCCTTTTCCCGCTAACTCATCACAAAATTTTATGAACTCTTTCTACTTCAGTAGTTAACATTAAACCTGCAATTAGCACGGAACGTTTCGGAAACAGATAGCTGGGACAAAGATGAGATCAATATTTATGCAGTATAAGCTCTAATCGGTAAAAACCACTTGAGGACAATAACCCCGAGGGTTGTTATTCTCTTAACGATTACAAATAACTGAATAAAGTAAACTAATTTTTTTTCATTGGGAATAACTGATGCATAGGATTTCATAACGTTTTCGATTCGATGTCGATTCATAGCGGAAGAAATTGGGACTAGTTCAACACGCAACGCAGTAACTACCTATCGTTGTTTAGGGAAATGAAACACTAGAAAGAGAAAGGAGATACGCGTGCGGAAACACAGGCAGAAACTCGGTGGCCCAATTTTACTTTCAGACGCATTTACTTTCACAAGTAAATGACTCAGCCACAGTTTAAGCGACGTGTATTAGACATGCGAGATCGAAACGGAAGTAAAGGACATAAACAATATCGATCACATAAACAAACAAGATCATTAAAGGGCAGCGATTTTAAACTGAACAGATCAAACTTATATGTTTCAGAAATAGACAGTGAAGAATTAAAAATAGTCTAAGTTGCATTATCTTCCATCTATTTAACTACCAGTACGTCTCTCCACACTGTACTCTGTATTCAGAGACGATCTAAGACGTACTGTTCATGTAATTGTACTGTTCATGTAATTCATGCAATTGGAGGTATCCAAAATCTATTAGAATAGCCGTGGACTGACATAATAGAGAGATGCTTACAAACTATAATATACAACTGGAGAATTCAAAAATTGTGTTGCAAAGACCCTTTTTTATCTAACCATTATATTTAATTGAAAATAGTATAGTTCATGAACTTCAAATCTAGCGTTATTATGTAATTTTTATCAGATTTACTATCATGAAGTCATCTCCATTTGTTTGTTTGAAGGTTCTAAGAAATTAATATAATTTGTGTTTTTTTGGATGGAAATATGAAGTGTTTGTGAAGAAAACTACTAGCTACAGATAAAAATCTTGTACAAGGTTGATAAACAACGAGGCACGGTATAGTTCAATGGTTAAAATATGGGTCACGGATGCCGAAAATAGTGGATTTGATATATGACCTAGTCACGGTTCTTTTTTAATGACAAGAGAATGTATGAATGGAGTGCAATCTGAGAAAGAAAAAATAAATAAGTGTGTTCGTTACAAATTATTTTTATTTTTTTAAATTGAGGGATGAAACTTTCCTTAATGAAAACAGTAAAGAATACAAAATACAGTACCATAGCTCAATCAAGTTTCAATAATTATATCTCCATTTCAAATATCCCCGAAACGGTATGAAGGCTTTCCATAGACTAACGGCCAAGTTAATGCCTTTGAAATTTCGAAACAAAGCTTTAATTTAAATTTACTTACCCATAATAAATTTACCCACTAATAATAAAACGTTACCGTTTCATTTTGAGTTTTCCTTGCTCACCTTTCAACTTAAATTTTAAATACACAAGCTTTTTGTATTCAGCTATATTTCAATAATACATCATGATTGCCATTTTAATGATTCCGAAAAGATCAAGAATGCACTTCTTTTCTCAATTTTACACAGGAGATTTAAGAAACAATCCACAATCGGAAGGTTGGATGACAGATTGGTTTTGTTTTCTAACGCTATTGTCATGTTTTCAGATACGAAGGATCTTAAATGGATTAATAATTTTTTGTCTTAATTATAATCTTTTTTATTACATATTATTATTCTTATTAGGACACACTTTAAAACGCTAATAATCATGATACACGAATGCTAGAGATAATATTAATGTATCATAATTACTTGTCCTAAGGTTTATGAATTGTAAACTAACCCACAATTACTTTCGTCTACATTTTTTTTTGTTTTAAATAGCAAAAAATTAATTTTTCCGAGATTTCTTGCTCAAGTATGACGAATGGAAGTATATGTGATTTCCGTATGAAATGGAGAGACAAACAAATATTTTTTGTATACTGGAATGAGTAAAACGAAGAAAAAAAGTTTAATCTGTACAAAATAAATATCATACATCCCTATACTACTACTTGAGAAAGGGTATGTCCATCGTCCTTGAGGCAGCTAAAAGTTAGTTCTGTTTGTACACTGAAGTCCCACTGAATTAGGGATAGCAAAGCCTATGCAAATTGTGTAGCGCTGCGCATCATGTATGCGCAAGTGAGGGCGCTGTGGTAACTGCATATATAGCGCGTACTGTGGTTGTTCTGAATTAGTTGTTGGAATTGCCAGTATGGGTAAACTGCCTGATTTAGACGCCTTCGATAGCGGAAAAATCATAGGTGCGCGACGCATGGGCCATTCAATTTCCGAAATCGTCAGACTGCTAGGATTTTCAAGGTCGACAATGTCAAGAGTATACCAAGAATACATGGATGGTGGAAAAAAAACTAGCGATCGGGCAAACTGCAAAGGACAATTAGACTTGACAGTGCGTGGTGAGAGACGGCTCAGGCGTATTGTACGTAGCCAGCGAAGCCAAACATTACCACCCAGTCAAATTACCACCCAGTTTAATGACGGTGTCAGTCGTACAGTCAGTAAACGGACTGTGCAACGCTCGCTTCACCGTATGGGTTTCGGGAGCCGTCGACCTACGAGAGTACCATTGCTCTATACTCGCCATCGGGCTGCACGTCTTGCCTGGGCAAGAGAGCACAGAGACTGGAGTGTAGAGGACTGGAAACGAGTAGCATGGAGTGATGAGTCTCGATTCCGACTGCTTAACGCCGACGGGAGGCTGAGAATATGGCGTCAGGCTCATGAAGCCATGGATCCTGCATGCCTGGCTGGAACTGTACAAGGGCATGGTGGCTCAATCATGGTCTGGGGTGTTTTTTCGTGGCACAGTTTGGGATCTTTGGTGTGTGTACCAACCTCCCTCAATGCAATTCGGTACGTAGAGTTGCTGGGTGATCACCTCCATCCGTTTATGCTGTTCTGTTATCCGCACGGTAATGGAGTTTTTCAGCAAGACAACTGTACCTCTCACAAGTCCCGGTTGGCTACTGGCTGGTTGGATGAGCATTCCTCTGACTTCTTTGTCATGAATTGGCCACCTAGAAGGCCAGACTTAAATCCTATAGAGCATCTTTGGGATGTTTTGGAACAAGCGTGAAAGGCCATCACACAACACCAAAGAACCTTACTGAATTATGGACAGCTTTAGCCAATATTTGGCAAGCCATTCCCGTGGAACGTTTCCAGAAACTTGTTGAATCTATGCCTCGTCGTGTGGCAGCCGTTATCAAGGCCAGAGGAGGCCCAAATCGTTACTAGGTAGGTATCCCTAATTCAGTGGCACTTCAGTGTATATGGGCTGTTATTAGATGCAATGGTTAACCTTATCCTAACGGGGTGGGATAATATGTATCCCAAGAATACGGGTCCATTAAGGAATATTAACACACACACACACACACACACACACATATATATATATATATATATATATATATATATATATATATATATATATATATATATATATAACCCCCTTAATGGCCGTTTTTACAAGGGAGGTTTGAAATTTCCCCTTCTAAAGAGGGAATTGGAAAAATGGGCCCCCATAAGCTAAAGGTTAAAGCATCTCTACATAACTTTCTACATCATAACATACATTAACTTATAGTCTCTGTGAGTGGTTAGAACTCCGAAGGCTATCAAACATTCTTGGCAAAAATCTGATTGTAATGTTACTGGTTAGCAGCATCGAAAACTGAATATTTTCAACAGATCACTGCTGCCGCTAACCACCCTCATTAAGCAACTGACATGTCAGAAACTAAGAGAGTAATAACAGTTTATTTTTCATCCTAGAATAAAATCCTTAGCCCTGACGAAACTCTGTTTCTTGCTGATAGCAATTAATATTAGTCAGTTGAGAACATCGATTCTAAAATCATGCTGTAAAACCAGCGTGGCAGTAAAGTAAGCATTCTTTTAGGACTGATTGACAATGCCGGGTCGTTTATTGAATGTAGCAATAAACTATTACGGTTCAACCTTAAACTGAGTTGATATTTAATACACTTTTGTTTTGGGGCCTTGAAATTTGTTCTTCTTTTTCTTTTCATTATTTAGATTACACGAGGAGTCGTATCTTTTAAATGCGATGTGTTTCCTATTTTAGACATATTTGTTACTTTTAAACATCTTTGAAAAGAGTTTTTCGTTTCCAGATCTTATACAATCATAGACAATATAGTGAACATAAAATTTTGTATATTCTGTACATTTTCCGAGTCAGGTTTTGTTTCCTCTAAATCGTACTCCGGTTTTTATCAACTTCACATGAGTCTTTCATTCAATTTTATATCATCATTATCTGGAGAATATTTATTTTAGAGACATTAAAAAATCTACCAGACGTTGAAAGTTTGCTATCTCTCAGCATAGATATGATAAACACATGGAAAAACAAATGTCTTTAACAGATAATAAAATTAAAATTTGAGGTTTTATTTCATGTTTGCATTACTAGATACGAAATATTCCTAATATGGGATGCTTTCGATAACTCATTTTTATCATGTCAGTCTGTATACATTATAATAATTGTATGGTCTCGCTATTTTTTATGCCTTTATTTGTCATAAGCTTTCCGAAAAGTTTTGGTGAATCAAATAACTCTTTCAGGTGTACTGAATTATATAAATCTTCCTATCAGAGGTTGCTCGATATCAGAAAAAAAAAATACAAAATACTTTTGTTGTTCTCTCCCATTTTTGCTGGGTATAGAGATAAAAAATCATTAATCATTGAAAAGATTCACTCGACCGTGAAGTCAATTACGTGTTATATATTACTAGTTCTCTAGTGACACACATTTGATGGAACGCTTAAAAATTTATAGATTAGTCAGAAATGTTTTCAATGAGATAAAAATGACATGTTTATCAAATCTGTTGTTTTAGAATGACAATACAAATTACTGCATGTGTATTAGATATTATGCAAGTAAGTTGTTTTCGCTTGAATTGTCTATGTTGTTTTGTAAGAATAGCCGTAATGTACTTATATTTTCGTGTAAGAAATTACGTGGAGATGTTTTGCAAGCATACTACCTTTTCTCAGAAAACGCAAAAAAATAATCAGTCCCATATCTTGGTGTCAATTATGAATTGGAATAACAATTAAAGGATTGGGGAAAATTTAATAGAAGGTAACGGGAGATTTCTTACAAATAGGTATTAACGGAAACATTCTACAATTTAAAGAATTAAACTACAGCTCAAACAAGCAAACTTTTACACGTGCACAATATAATCCTCAATGTACTTGACACAGGAATTTAATGAATAAAATGTCCTTGGGAACTATTGTCCAATTTTTTAAAAAGTTTAAGTTACTCTGTACTTTCCCGGTATGTCGACATGTGGCGAGGCACTATCCTTACAAGGTCATATAACACCTATTTTTGTTTTCAACTGATGCTTTTTACTCAATGTTGTTACTTCAAGGCTTCTACAGATGAACTGCTGACAAAACAGGATATGCATGTCTCGGAGAATTTTATTCAGAGAGAATCGGAATACGATATTAAGGAATATCAATAAAATCGAAAAAAAACATGCATTTTCCCACCTCTAATTAAGTTTTTAAGGTCTGAGGAAAAAACTATTAATTTAAGGACATTGTTCTGATTTGCATTCTTTAATAATAAAAATGACAAGTACTAATCACACATTTAAAATATTTTATCGAAATAATTTATAAATAGTTTAATAAAATAGATCTTTGATCGTTAATTCTCAACTTTGAATATGATTATCCCATACTGGTATTTTTTAGTATTCGTAAGGTGAAAAACACCAGAAATAAAACCGACCAATTAGTTATATCTTTTTTTAGATTTTTAAAAATTCAGTTTAAATATGTCCAGTCCCCGAGCTCCGAATGTAAAAAGATACTCCCCCCCCCCCAAAAAAAAAAAAATAATAATAAACCCATCATAGCAATTATTAACTGTGCATGAAATCACCGGCAAGATGATTGATTGGTTTTGAAGCGTTACGAATATCGTTCGTTACACGGGAGTTAAACAGACTGTTACAAGAATTAACAAATTACGATCTAATAAACATACCAGGTAGAACAAAGTTAATGTTCGTGAAAATTAAAGAAAAGTAGTTCAAGACTATATGAAAGCAGCCTATAAGAGCTATCATTAAAACAATAAAAGAAAGCTTGATGTAGAAGTCGTTGGTTTGGGAAATGTCAAAAGATTAGTTTATACTTGTGAACGAAAGAATCGCTAAGGTATCAGCTGTTTTTAACGTATTACAATATCATACTGGACAAAACCGGCGAGCTGTCCCAAATGTTTATTAAATAATTCTCTAAATAGAAATATCTGAACATATTAAAGTAACTTTATTTCCACTAATATTTGATATACTTAACATTTTTATGTTAAAATGTAACATTTAATTTACAGCTTGTATTTTAATGTATAGTGAAACGATGTGTATTTTGACCATGCGTTATTGTTTATCCGACAGTTTTACATTTTAAGCTGTTGTCAAGAGTGATTTTATTAAAAAATAAATAAATATTTGCTCAGGATCCTAAATACAAAAAAATAAAATTTTAAATGCACCAAAAACGCCCGACGTAAAAATTCTGTACCTGACGTTAATCGCTTATATGGGGCTCTGACTTTCCTCTGGTGATATTTGTTAACAATCATCATAAACACCAGACTTGTGTAGAGAAAAAATATTTTGGAAAATATCTAAAAGGTCTGGGGATATATATATCCCTATGAGTATTCTGAGGTTTTTTTTCTCTAGCATAGAAAATCAAACTGTTAAGGAAAGTTGATGTCAAAAATACTGCGTAAATTACCTTAAGACTATTTGTGTAATAAAATACCTTCCGCGGACCAACAGGCAGAAGTCCAACCTCTCGAGGCATTAGCGCCCTTTACACGTACGTTCTTTCGCGACTGATTGGAGAGTACGGGATTGCGCGCACGCTCCAAGCACTCACAAAAGAGCGTACGGGATTGAGCGCGGGGAAACTTGCAGTACGCTCCAAAGCAGCTTTCTCTTCCTCCCCGACAACTTGACACTTGCACTCAATCGCGCGAGGTTGTGGTTTCCAGCGGGAAAGAACGTACGTGTAAAGGGCGCTAATGGCAACCTCTTTTTCCTAGCTGAGGTTGTGTGGACCGCCCACTGAACCATCTAGCTTGACTGTCCATGGACACGACAACCAACTATATGTGCAAGAAATGTATGATCCAAAAATGGATTTCATATCTAGACTCATCCCCAAGAGGTATCCTTATGCACATAAATATTTCCAAATCCGATTTCTAAGCACATTTCGGACAAGGAGTACTCGGCCCATATTTACTTGAATATATAAGGGAAATGTTTTTGAAACTTAAATGTTGCAGTATGGTATGCTTACTGTAAATGCTTCTACACCTCAGGTATTTTCCCCAGCTTACGAATTTTTTTATATATGATTGCTCGCTCGGAGTGAACTAAGTTCATGAACCAGGGTTTTTCTGAATATAACTCCAACCACCAGAAAGGTATTCCGTGGAAGAATTTACCCCCCAATCGGGTCCCACGAAGCGGAAGGAGGGGTTAAAATACCTCGGCCTCGACAACTTTTAAGGCTTGGGCTGGTCTCAACTAAAAGGCTCCGTGTAAGACATACGACCCCGGAAAGAACTTCATTCCCGGGCCTAGTGTCTGTTTTCTACGTCTCTGTCCTCACAAACAAACTTTGCTTCCGACAGATTTTTTAAAGTACATCTGGACAATTCATTAATCATTTAGGCATAAAAATGTATGTCAGAGGCATTTATGTTTTACAAGCTTTGAAAAATCTGACGAAAATATTCTACAACCTGGTATCAAAATATCCTACAAAAACACGCACATTATTATGCTTAAACTCTTACAATCACGCACTTTTATCGGTCGAGCAGAGAGGGATTTCAGCCATATTCAGGTATACTGATATCTGATTTTAACTTTCATGAGCCCATTCCTTCTTTCTAGGAGTTGCATGTACCTTTGTACTCCTAAAATATCGAAACAGAGAGATCAATAAAATCATTTCTGTATCTCTTTCTCTCTCTTCGACTCTTTGCGATGTCCTTTTAATTATTACTAAAAGATATTTATCGGGAAATATTTCTTGTTTTGCTTGTTTAGATTATTACTCATATAACTTTTAAGTTATAAATTTTTTTTCGAATAAATGAGTTGAATATTTTTCATGCAATGTAATATTAAACGTTACGATTATGATAATAAACGCTACGATTAGCGCAGAACTCCGTACGGTTTTATAACTAGAAAAAACCCTCAGGTAATTCTATATAGTAAGAGGATTCGTTCTACTGAAAGTTTGCCCTGTGTGACGTAACCTGAGATAATTCGTAACCCTTTTAAAGTGCAAATATTAATTTGATGCAATGTAATTCATATTTCAAACGGAGAACTCTGATAAATGACTATTTCCCCTCACAGGGTTAGAAAATGCATTCACAAGGATTTTAATTTTGCTATACCAAGGGCGTCAACAGGTATTTTACATACGATATACTTTGTCAGTAAAGATCCACGCGTTTTCTATTATTCAAAAAATTGAGGCTTAAGAGATTTTATTTTTAAAAAAGATAGTAAGTAAATATTAGTTCCGGCTCAATTTATCAACTTTCATACTGCACAAGTTTTTACATATCTGAAAATTATATTATTACTTAAATTAAAATGCATTTTAGGTCTTAAATTTACATACAAGAAAAAATCATATCATTGTAATATTATTTAGCAGCAATTATTTAAAAATCCTTTATAAAATTAAAGGTTTACATTTTTAATGAAATAAGACAAACAGGCAACATTTATTAATAAGTAAACTAAAACTAACTATACAGAATTATTTCATTTTAATGCCAAAAATAGCATAAACATTCAAATTTGTCATTTCTGACTTCATGATACATCAGAATTTGCCCTTTACTCCAAAGTGTCCCAAAGTGCTTAACATTTCTATATGTTCACTTATTGCGTTATTTTTGGTATTTTGATCCTCTGCAGGTCATTTGCAAAAATACCAGTTCGCTCATATTAGTCGACCCGAAATAGGTGTAAAAAGTTATAGACATGCGATATTTGCTATACATCTTTTTATGTGTTGATCTTTCATCAGACGTACCGGACGATGTTCAAACGTCTAGAACGCTGGTATTCAGTACCAGAGTCTGTGGGTTCGAGTCCTACTGTTGGAATGGATGTTTGTAGCCTTTCGGATTCGACTTTAGGCACTACTTTCTGGTCTAATAATCTCTCGTCTACCAACAAGTGACGGTGGCGAACTTTCAAAAGATGCTGCGTAACTTATTTCCCTATTTTTTGGACGTCATTGCCCATATATGCCTAAAATTAGATAGTTTCCTATAATCTTAGTTTTCGGACGATGGCCTAATTTCTAGAGGGCTAGCATTCAATACTTCCTCAG
Source organism: Dolomedes plantarius (assembly GCA_907164885.2). Classification (NCBI taxonomy): domain Eukaryota; kingdom Metazoa; phylum Arthropoda; class Arachnida; order Araneae; family Dolomedidae; genus Dolomedes; species Dolomedes plantarius. Next base: position 133,169,136 of record OU015494.1, on the reverse strand, counting down.
TGTAGAAAACCGGTAGATTGCTGGTTTTTTATGTTTTGTTTTTCACTATGTAAGCACATACAGTGGCGTAAATGTCTGAAGTTGAATGAAAGGAATCTTAACAGATTAGAATGCATGAAAGTAATTGGGATGTTATGGAGTCGACAGTTCTGAAGAAATTCATAAAAGGTCTTAATTCCAATACTTAAATTTTATTGAACGTTTGAACCTTGGAAGTAAAACATATTTGCAATCCTTCTTAAGGTTCATTCAGGTGATGACCGAAGGGCTAGGGCACGGGCATTCGATTTAGATCCTGTGGGTTCGAGTCCCAATTTTGGCATGGACGTTTGTAGCCGTTCGGAACTGGCTTTAAGCAGTAGGTCCCAGTCTAATTAGCCTTGTGTAGCAAAAAATTGATCGTAGCACTTCAAACCAAACCAAACCAACCTATTTTAGTGGTAGAACAGTAACATAGCCCTGATTCATATATTGTTAATTTAAAACCTTTTCATTTTTCATAGAGCTGTCAATTAGAATTGATATTTTAAAAGTTTATTTAATACATTTATTAATGAACTGTTACATTAACAGTTAACATTTAAACCAAAACTAAATGCAATATGCCGATTGCATGGTGAAAAAGGCTTCTTACTATTATTTAAACTACCTAGATTGCGCAAAACATTAACATACGTTGCGATTTGTGAAATGTTATATCTAATTTTCAAAGGCCATACAATGTACCATATATCTAAACAACGAAAAATAAAAGCATAAATTTATCAGTAATATTAAGTTTGAATTTGAGATAACTCGAGAGAAATCGATGGTGTAAATATAATATAAAATGATTTATTTACACAATACTATAAAAATCGATGCCACTTCTTGGAACAGAATAACCACGGTTAAACAAAAAATCTCGTAATCGTTAAATTATGCGTATATAAGATTTCGATTCACAAAATAAAAATGGCTAAACAATTTTTTTTCTTTTATTTTTACGTTTAAGAGCTTCAGCATTTTTTTTCAGTATAGTAGAAATTTCCCTCTCTATTCAGTTGTAATGTCTCTATTCAGATGTAATTTATGAGAAAAGATTAAATGAAGAGTCCAGTTATCTGATATTCTGTCTAGTTTGAGCCCAAGAAAAATTGCTGATTCAATAAATTTTTTTGTCTTTGAAACTAAACGTAATTTGTTTAAATTAGCATGAACATGACATTTTTGCTCTTAAGAATGAGAACATTTTGTATTGATTATGAAATACCATTATATTATATAAAAAAGCTGGTTTCTATTTTTAAGTCGTAGGTAAAAATAATGGTTTTCTCATTAACATAAACTAATAAAAATAATATTTAATCTTAGAGTGTTTTTAGTATAATTGTCCCATGAAAGAAATATTTCATAAGATAAAAATCTTATTGCTAGTAAAACCTAGTACGTGGGTGTATTTTATTCACAAACTATTTTTTCTTCATCTTTGTGGTGATCAATAATAGAGATTTTCAACATGTCGATGGATTTTTCGGCCGATCTTATACATTAGATTTCCAACCCAAGTTCCTTGTTTCGTTTAGAACATGGTTTTCAGTAATATTTCTTTTCGATTATATTATTAATTGACCATTTGTACCTAAAGTTGGGATATTTATCCCAATCTTTGTTAGTGGTACGACTGTAACTGAATCACAACTGTAACACAGTCATCCTATAGTATCAATTTAAAACTTTTTAGTTCCTCAAAAAACTGTCAATAAGATTTAAAAATGTAAGGAATTAAATTGATATATTTATAAATGAACTGCATTGAATCAGCTAAAGTCTAAATTGAAACAAAATGCGATATGCTGATTTCATGGTGAAAAAAGCTCCGAAAGAAAATATTTCGAATATTTACTTATGGAGCTTATAAAATTTGGATATTCCCTATTTGGAGATTGACATCATTCAAGGAATTTTTCAAAGGAGACACAGAATTAGTTACTAGCATTAGAACAACTGACCTCTCAGTAAGTTAGAAAAACGTTTGAAGTTAAATTTGTCAGAAAACTATCAATGAAATAATGTATGGAATAAAGTTGTTGAGCAAAAGATTAAAAAAAAAAGCTGATGAAATTATTGAATACGCACAATTTTCTTTTATAACAAGTTTTGATAAAAAAAAGCAAAAATAGAAACATTTTATTTAAATACTTAAAATAATAGAATTGATATATTCGCATATTACTACTTAAAGATTCAAAAAAACCCCCCCCCCCCAAAAAAAAAAAAAAAAAAAAAAAAAAAAACCCAGAAAAAAAACAGGATTTATTAAAGACCACATTTCTTGTAATGTTATATTTTGAGTTTAAATGTTAAATTCAGTCTGTTATATAACGAATATAAATTTGAATAAGTCTATAGTACAGTTTTTTTAGAGACTGAAATTGATCCAAGCAGTTGACACAGTTTACCCAGCCCTGGCCGAATTGAATTCCCAGAGCATCTGATATCCATTTTGTCGTGTTTGTACAGGACAATAATTCTGATTTCTACTATCAAAACTAAAACGTGACATACCGAAATACTGACATACAAAATACTAACACGCAATCTCATTTCATTTGTTTACGCTTTGCTAAAGGGCTAGTTGATGCCCATAAATAAGGTACTCGTATTTCCACTTACACCTGTCAAACTGAAGTTGTTCTTCTCTATCGATCAGTGAAATTTAACAGCAAATATCAGTCAGGATTTTTAAAAAGTTTACATCTCAGCGCCCGTGTGTAATATGAAATAACGTTTTTTGAGTTTAAAATGTTTATATCATTATATCGATCTTTTTTTTTCAAACTTCTATGCTGTCCTGTCTGATTGTAATTAAACATATCTCGAATTTTTAAAGGTCTATTCACAAGAATAGTTACTGTTGGTTTTAAAAGGCGTCATCATAACTTGTAGTATAGATGTTTTATATGCTTAAGAGAAAAACAAAAAATACATTAATTAATGGAAATAATTTTTGGTTATTTTATATCAACTGCGCACTTACTGAACTAGAAAATACAAGAAAAAATCAATCTGTGAGCAAAATTTTGTCTAATATAGGTTGAATATTTCTTACCCCAAGATTATTCTTTCTCTTTATGACGTCATGTCGCAAGAGGGAATTTTAACATTTGACCACTAATTATTGTGTAAATGAGATGCCAAATTAAAAAAAAAAACTTTAATACACCTATGCCAGAATGAAAGGAATAAAATTATTGCATATCATCAGCACCTTAATTTAGAGTCAGGAATTATGGTAATGTTAAACAATTTCATATTGTACGTACGTGTGGCATAGTTTGTATGCCATAGTTTTGTGATGGTTCTGAATGCACAAACTTCATTTCACCGTCATATCTGAGATATTAAATGTGATGTATAAATCCCATCCAGGTAATATGTACAAGATGTATATGAAACATAAATGGATTTTTTAAAAATTAAACTTGAGTCGTAACTCAAAGATATGTTGTTACGAATTACGTATATGCAAAATTTTCAAAAAGTCTTCTCTTCTGGTCCCTGGCATTTGTATAAGGAATATTCAAGTTATCAGTATTAAATTTCTGTAATGTGCTATATACTTCCACAAACAGCCACAAAATAAAAAATAAAAAGAATTTATATTATTAACGGGGAAAATAATGAAATATATTTATTTTAGAGTGAAGATTAAAGGGACATTTTTTCATTTAAGGGACCATTTTTATTCTCTCAACTTTCATTCACGTTCCTTACAGTAAATCATTTGAACTATTCAAAAATTTTCTTTAAATGACTTTTGGTTTGAGTGAATTTGACACTTGTACTCATGTGAGATATTAACATTTATTTAGATCTGAGTACTTTTAAAAAATAGGCTCAAGATTAAAAAATTTTGATGTTGAATGATTGTTTTAATATTGGTATGTAATTGTTCTGCCTGATGTATGATATAGCTAGCAAAGTGAATATCAAGCTTACGTGCAAACAGAGTTTATGAAATTTATAAATGTGGTATTAGTAATATTAAGGGTATTAGTAATTGGAGAGACTATTAAAAAGTTCTGTAAATTTCCTCGTTGATGAGAATGAAAAAAATGCATTCTCTTTATTTATAAAATACTCTTAATGGAAATTTAAAGTACGGAATTAATAAGCTGCATGCTATTCGGAAGCTTGAAATATCTGAGCAAATCCTTCTAGAGTACACATCCTTTGTGTGACTTAACCCAATGAAAGAAAAAATGCATGTGTGTCAATTACATTACTCATAGTAATTGCTATATGTCTGATTAGTTTATGTTTAACACGATGACTTGAATACTTTATTACAGTCTTTTTGATTTTTTGTACAATGAGTATTCAATTCAAGTGAATTATACATTTCGAATTACGTAGGCAAGGGGATTTGTAGCAATTCCAAATCAGCTTTGAGCTGTAGGGCCTGATTAGTTTAGCCCTCGTGTTTCAAAGAATGATCGTAATGCTCTTAACCATCTAAACGAACGTTCTGTTCTTGCCTTAAATAATTTTTAGAGGCGAAGAATTGAATGGGTAACAGTTAAGCTGTAAGAATACAAAGCATAATCTGGTTTAGTATTCAAATGCAGTTTTACTAAAGCAGAACTTGTAGGAACAACAAAGTTTTCATGATAGATTGTTTCTATCAATGAGAGTCTATAAAAGCATTTTACACTACTTTATGTGAATAAAAAATATGTTTCTTTTGTCCGTTCATCACTTTGTCATTAAATAATTAATTAAAAACTAAGCTAACATTCTTACGATTATACGTGCGTCAATGGTTGTATTGTCATAGCTAAAAATCAGTCAGGAGCAAAAGACCAGTTACTCTATTATATACTTAGAGCAAAAAAATTCTAATAATATAGCTTTCTACAGCTTCAAGTAAATGCTTTAATCCAATTAAATATTTCTCATGTAAGATTGTCTATATTCAACAGAGAAAATTCCTTAGAATTAAGATAGGACAAATTTGCAATTTCTTGATTAAAACGTATTTCCTTTAAGAAGTAAATTAGAAAAAACTTTTCCATTGTAATTTAAAATAAAAAACCCTCAGTAAATAAATATGTAAATGTCGGTATGAAGAAGATTGTGTGAGGAAATCAATGCTGACGAAACACTTATTCAATTAAGATTTATATTTGATTCATGACAAAAGTCTACTACGGGAATTATAAAAGCAGTAGACGTTAAAAAAGCTGAAGAAAAAAAAACCTGTTATGCAATTAAAATTGAATCAACTTAATGAAATTGCATTCCAAAAACATCTCTTATGGGAGAAAAAAGAAAGCAAAACCAGAGCCACTTATTAGTAAAATAAGACTCTTTTTAGTCGTCGACTCAGTTTTTTTTCCCGTCGCAAAAATATATTTTGCGTTACATTTATAAAAAGACAAAAAGCCTGTTATTCATTACCAGAATATAAATTTTGCCGTGAGTACCCTTGTCCACTTCACAAAACATTGAAGCCCTTGCTCTACTGAACATGGAGTTCGACGTCTACGTGGCTAGCATAAAATTTGAAAACGTGGCTTTGTCCATCATAGTATGGCCAGGTGCCCATTTGTAGCCAGGCAACGGTAAGTTCTTTGTTTACCTGAAATCAATCACAATGTACAATAGAGACTGGAATTACGCGAGAAAGTGCTTTTTTGCAGAAAACACCATGGTTAGACAATTAAAAACATTAAAGTACAGCGATAAATTTAAGACAGGTTAAATAAGTAATAGCGTCTCTAATAATTGCTGAAATTCCAACATTAAAATATTTGGTTTTTATTGAAAGCTTATTTAGATGGAAAGGAATTTTACTTTTTTAATAGTATAGAGCAGAGCTCCGCAACCTTTTATCTTCCACCGCACAATTTCCACCGATAATTCCGCGGCACACCACAAGAAAAAGCTTGCAAATATATAAATTACAATAAATACGTATATGGTTTTATTAGATAAAAAAACACAGCAAAATAGCTCTATGTATCAAGATAATTATAATCATTTAAGTTTTATATAAATCATTTTGAACTGTACACCAACACAAGAACAAAAAAAAAAAATATACTTTACAAGTAAAAAAATTTTCTCTTTAAATTTTTATATTAAAATTTGTTTTTTTGTCTTTACTTAAGCCTAAAAAATCAAAGTGAATTTAAAGATAACTAATTTATTAATGAGATATTTGAGATTGTTTTGATAAATGTGCGTTTTATATTTGGCTCTATAATAGAAAGAGCTACAGTTCATGGTCAAGGCCCTTTAAATATGATCGTTTGTCATTTTCAATTAGAACCAGTGTCGAAAAACTTTGTACGCATAAGTATGTCGTCGAAAATGGGAGCAAAATTGCAATGGCCTTGTCAGAAATTTGTGGATATTCTTTCTTAACTGAAATCCAGAAATATGACGCTCGAGCATACATACAATGTATGGCTAACATGTTTTTGTTTTGTGTATAATTTCGACCCAGAAAAATTACATATTAACAAAAAGTTAGAGGAATAATTTACTTAGAAAAATTTCTATTTAATGCGGTGGTTAATTTTTTTATTATCATAATCGATAAAATTACCGCGTCACAGTCAAGATCACCTCGCGGCACACCAGTGTGCCACGGCACAGCGGTTGCGGAGCACTGGTATAGAGCATAGAGAGTCTTACTGATGCATTAATTACCAATGGAATGGAGTGGGCTCAGAATAGAACTGTTAGAAAATTTTCAAGTCCGTATGTGGTCGACTTTTTTGCTCAGTAATTCAGAATCAATGTAACAAGATCCTGTAGTTCAAATCTGACTTGTTAAGGGGATGGTGGACTTTAAAATTACCAAAAATGGAACAAAAAATGGAAATTTTTTTGGTATTAATATTTTAAAAATTTGTAAATATAGGAATAAAATGCATTTCAAATATGTAGTGCAAAGTTAGATGAAAACTTGGTGGCTTTAGAAAAGTAAATATTAAAGGTAGGTGAAAAAACATCTTTTAAATGGCTTTTCTTAAAATGAGTAATTTTCAAATTTGTAAGTCTTTGAAATGCTCCTTGCGTCATAATTTTTGACAAAATTTCATGAAATTTATTAAAAAGGCTCCTCTAATGTATTAAAATAAAGTTATGTATCCATATCAGGTTTCGACATCATTCAGATTATCAAAGTTTAACTTAAGTGAGGAAAAGTACAACAAATTCAAGAAAATTCAGAATACAATCATAAAAATATTTCCTAAAAATTAACTATTCAACGAAAGCCCAAAGTAATACATAACTCTATTTAAAATGTATTTATAAGCAATATAAATGCAAAGTTAAGGGGGAAAGTAAAAAACTGGTTCGCAAGGAGCATTTAAAAATATTAATTTCAATTATTAAAATATAATTAGATAAAATATTTATAAATTTTATAGGATGTTTGGTATAATTATACATAATGAAAATATATATATATGCAAAATTTCATATCTCTGAGATAAAAATTTGAAAAATTGCTTTGTAATGTCCCCCATCCCCTTAAAAACAAAATTTCTTTTCCTTCATATTAAAATAAGGGGAGAAAGCCCAATACAGTGAGTGATTTGTCATACGCAAAAGATGAACTACACTGTAATAACTAGTATAAAATTCCAATTAAAAATTCAGGCGAACATAAATATGGATAATGATGGAGCTGATAATATTAAACTTTGAATAAAAATGACTTAGAAATGACTTAGTGAATGTTTCTAAGTGGGTGCATTCCTCAACATATTTAAAAAAAACTAATCAAAGTTAACTGTTAGTGCTTGAGAATATAGTTTGGATTAAATTTCTTAAGTATTCACGTTTTGGAACGGATCATTCATGATATGAAAATGAAATATAAAGTTTCTTGGATTTCCTCAACTACCTGCCAGATGTTCTGAATACAGGCAGATAAATTTACATCAGGAAGAAAATTGAATGTAACAACTTAGATAAAACCTTGAAAACTTGTTTTTTAAAAAGTCATTAATTGTGAGCACAAATCCTCATGACTGATTTTATTCATATATGAGGATGTGAAAAAAGAGTTGATATATATTTTGTTTATTTCTGCACCATTTAACATTCAACAAAATTTTTTTTGCTTGTATTTTTGGTGTAATGTAAAAAAAAAATCCTTTAGAATTCTGTTTGAATTCTTTGTCGAATATCAATCTTCGTCAGCATAAATATGGTGAAGTTTTTGACTTCTGGTATATTATGAATCACTACGGAAACTTAGAGTTGATGTTTAAAGATAACACAATATGATGCTTAGAAAGAGAGATGAGTGAAGAAATACCGATTTTAAAAACTCTCTAATCCTTGATATAAAGGAACGTCGATACGGAATTTTTACAAAATGAAGGAAAATCGAACGCAAAAATCCTTCATTTATACATATATTTTAATTTTTCTGCCTCAAAACTCCTGTAATAACACAATTCAAAGTGATTTAAAAGCAATTTCAGCCGTACATTTGGCCTAAATTTTGTTTCTTTCTTCATTGAAAAAGAATGTTGGTGAGAAGTCTTTAACGTAAGACCTACAAATCTATAAATAATGATTTCTTTTTAATGTTTACTTAACTTTTAATAAAATTTGATATAAAATACTTTCATATCAAATTTTTACAAGATTTATTTTCCCACAATATTCCCTCTGTATGGAAAAGCAATAGAAAATTTTACCCTACTAGGAATGAACTTTTCTTTTCCAGCCATAAGCTCTGAGCTGTGTAAACTACACGACCTGCAGCAGTTTGTTAAAGAAACTACAATATGTATTATTATGAAACAAAAAACGTAAATTCTCTAAAAGTAGTGACAATACATATTAATAAAAATATATTAATTTAACAATTTTATAGTGAATTTTAAACTAGTGATTATGATAGGGAGGGGAAGTTTGGTAGATTGGGTGCACTATGGTCAACTTTTGCTACACGAGGCCAAATTAGACTAAACCCACCAGTTTAATGCCGATTCTGAGTGGCTACGAACATTCGTGCTAATAGCTTGACTCAAACTCCTCAGACCCACAGACTGTGTTATGAATGCCTGTAAGGATTGGTGCTTATCGATCAGAGGTTATTACCGGCATAAAAATACAACCCATTTCATCTGACTAAAATTAACATAGAAAATTAGTCAAGACCGTATATTTTAAATCTAGCTGTTTACAAGTACACAATGCTAACGGAAGAGCACGAAACTCCTTTTAAAAGCACGAAACTCCTTTGTTGTATCAAAATTAGATCACAGGGCTTCAAAAATGAACAAACCGACCACTTAAAGTTCTGACTAAACCAATAAAACTTGAAATTGATCGATAATTACCTGGACCGTCAGCTATCAGAGTCCATCTAAGTTTGTGTTCATGAACTACCCAAGGTTAGAATCTTAACTATATTTAGCTAAACCCAGAGATATTAGGATTTTTCAAGTTTCAGAAATGTTAAGGATATATTTTAGTCTGGATAAGGCCATTCTTAAGATAAGGGAATTGTTTTAATCAGCAATTGCATTATTAATTACACACTATGGAGGCTGTTTAACAGGAGGAATAATGCAATACATATTGTAATGTAATATATCATAAGAACTTCAATTTACAAGACATCTGAAAGGGCTAAATAATTTACATATTGCTAACGTTACGTATTCTTATGGTAATGAATTTTGAATTTAAAGTCTTGTGTAAAGAGTATGATTTAAGGTAATCTAGATACAAAAAACCGAATAGAGGAAGAGAAATTGTACTACATTTTCATTTTGAGATAACATGCGGTAATGGTTATTTCGTGAATAATAAATTACATATTCTTGGTAAAGAGAATATGAAGTAGGGAAAATCAACTATTTTTATTCAAAAATCAACCGTTTAAGTTAACGACCTACATCAATCATCAAATTAACATAAAAATAATGTAACTACCTAATCTTTCTTTTACTTTACTAAGAACATTAATTAAAGGACATGAACTCGTATAAATTAAAACACAGAGCTATAGTTCACGTGCAATAGACAGAAATTTCCTAAATTTCAACCTCTCATTTAAGATAATTAAACTATTTTAAGATAGAGAATTTCTTTAGCATAATATAATCCAATGAAACCAAAATGTTGGCGCTTCTCTTTTTAATCAGTTAGATGAGGAACCCATATAGTTAACGAATACATACATTTTCCGGCAAACAGACAGATGAGTTCGTGAAAAATATTTTTTTTTTCTTATACGGGAGGTACTTACCCTGAGGATATTCGCCTGTATACACTGCGGGTTCTGTTGACAACTTAAAATATAGGAGGAAACAGCAGATGAGCCAACGTTGCTCCTTATGAGGGAGCAGAGCAGAAATTTGTATGTTACGGTCAGCTTTCGAACTCAGGCCGAAGTTGTGAAAATTGGTGACGCTAACCACCATACAGTATGGCCGTATTGCTATAGAAATAATAAAAAAATTTAAAATATATGACACCCAGCAGAAAAATTTTACGTCTTTTTTGTTTTATAACATTAAACTGAGTTAAAAATGCGTGAAGAATACATCTTATCGTTAAACATAAAACAACTTAATTAAAAGTTAAACTTTAATACTACGATGAATCATAATTGTACAAGAGTGAGACTGCTTTGTTAAGCGGAGGGTTGAGTTTCGACCAGCCGCTGGGGATGTATGGGGACTGGACTAGTACGTTAGCGTTTGGAAAAGCTACTTATAGTGTGGGAGATATGTATTGAGTTGGTCTTAATTTCTGTCCTGTGTCTAAAAGTATTCAAGTTATAACAAAAAAAGTTAATTGTTTTTATAATCTCCCGTCTTGTCTATCCATGCGAGTTTACACTATACTTTAGAAATGGTAAAGTAACGATCCTGCGCAATATTTTGACTTTCTATTGTCTGGATAATTATTTTATATAGAAATATAGATACTTCTTTATTTATTTTTAAATACTGAATGTTTTTGAGGGCAACGAAATGATTTGAAAATGAAGGAAAATAAATATTCTTAATGTCATTTAGTGAAACCACCAACAGAAAATGTTCTATGCGGCCGCTGTTACACGTTCTTCTGATGTTTTCGCGTGCTCGAAATAATTACATTAGAAATTATACGAATGAATTTAATAAAATATTAATTCATTATGTAGAGAGCCTCTGTTCTGTTCCTTTATACATTAGAGACAGCTTTTAACGAACGTCTATTGTCGCAACTTAAATAGTTTTCTCATTTATAAAGTATGCTGTGTATTTAATGAGAACTTCCTTGTGTGAATGTGATATACACAACTGTCAGAGAATTCTAGTTTATTATGATTTGTCCAGGAAAAGTAGACCTGGGACCTCCTCTACAGAAAACATACTGACATAAAAAGATAAAGATATATTTGCTTTGTCACGCACTCGCATGATTTTGAGTACTCAAATATTGCATGTATTTTAACTCAGTTATATTAAAAAATAATAAGAACATATAATAAACATAATCTAAAAAGTACTTCTGCCTTATATAGTGACACTGGTTTTAACGCGTACTCCTGGTTACATCTAGTCTTCAAATAATGAATATTTTATGTAGCTTTTATATTCATGGTACTTTTGAACATTCAATTAGGACGCATTTATGAGATTACGTCTTCCTTGTTACGATGGAAAGTTACATTTCACAGATAAAGCAGAAGGCGGGTTTCCTTAAATGAAAAGTTTTACTTACGTAACCGGGTCAAATTCTTAGAATGATGGACATAACATTTAGATTCTCTAAACAATTAACACGAATAATGTTTTCTTAATTAATGGATTGCATTTCCAATCGCTCTTAAATTTTAAAATTCTGTTATGATTAATGATAAGTTATTTGAATTCAGTAATATGGTTTATAGGCACATATGTTATGCAACTTTTTTCTTTAAATTAAAAATTTCTTTTTATTGTAAAAGCACTTGATTGTACATCATTGGCTCCCATGCATCAAAGATGCATGAGATTGGAGCATTTAAACAAAAATAGAACAACTGAATAGTACAAAAAGAATAACTTAGAGAAGAACAATAATTGCATCAAAACGGCAAATATGAAATACATAAACATGAAAGAAAATCAGTCGCTGGATGTCAATTGCATCAACTCCCTAGCCCGCCAATATCGACTGTATAAGTTTTCTTCGTTCAATGAAGAACAACTTAGTAAATGATCTTTGTCCATCTCAAAGTTCTGGTTGCACAAAGTGCACAAAGGACTGCTATAAATACCAATACTGTATAGATGTTTAGCAAGGAAGTCATGTCCAGTCTCCAGGCGAAAGGCCGCTACTGCAATGGATCTTGGGGAGTCTGGGATTTTATTGATTGAGTCCCTCCATCTCTTATTCTTGATTTCTTCTAATAAATTTATATCATAGTTTTTCCTCACCACATTTTTTATAATTCTTTTAATTGATGAAAGTGGTACTTCGCCATTACCCGACTGCAAAATCTCTGTTCCCTTTTTAGCCAATGTATCAGCCCATTCGTTACCATTTATTCCTACATGAGATGGGATCCACTGCAGACAACAAGTCTTCCCTTTAGAAGCCAGAAGATCAATATTTCTTTTGCAGGAGTCAATAATTTTTTATTCTGCGACATTATGTGCAGCAATAGCCTGGATGGCTGATAGAAAGTCTGAAAAAATAACCACGTTGTTAAGCTGAACTGTTCTAACACTAATTTGTTCTGTTGCAATTCTAATTGCCTCCAGTTCTCCATCGAAATTGGTCCGAAATGGACCAAGGGAGGCATAGAACGCAAAGAACTCTGAATACACACCAACTACAACGTTGTCGAGCATATTCGATCCATAAGTATATATGTGAATCCAATTATTCTTTGGATACCTGGTATAAATTGTCCCCATAGCAGCTGCTTTTAGTTCAGAATCAACTGCTAATTATTTTGTCATAGCAATCATCAAACAACATTCCTTTCTCACAGATCCCATGTGAATATGGTTTATTGGTTTCAACAGTTCCTATGTGGGAACGTCCTGAAGGGAATAGTCAGTTTTCAATTTAAAAAGTTTTGCAAAAATCCATCCTGGGTCTTCAATCTCCTGGGTTTAGTGATATCATAATTTCTCCATAACTCTGTTGATGGTAATCTAATTAATTTCTCATATAATATTAAAGCTTTCTCCTGAATGATTACTTCTATTGGTTTATTTCCCGTTAGGGCCAGCATTGCATTTATTGGAGTAGTTTTAACAGCTCCAGTAACTAGCCCCAGGGCTTCATTTTGAAAGACCTCAAGTCTAGAAATGCATGCATTACTACATGTAATCAGGGCCTTACAACAATAGCCTATTAATGGCTTGACATATAAATTATAAGTTTTATTTAAAGTTTCTCTTCCGCAGCCCCAATTTACTCCTGCGAATCTTTTAATCACTGTTAGCCTTTTTCGAGCTCTATCAATCACAATATCTATATGTCTCTGCCAAGAGAGCTTTTTATCAAATTTCACCCCCAAGTAAAGAGCTTCTTCTGTTTCCCGAATATCACTACCATTATACTTTAAATCCATTTCAGTTGGTTGGTGATTGAGAGTAAAAGTTTGGCACATAGTCTTGTCAATGTTTATCTCCATTTGGTTTTCCGTTGACCATTCGTACAAAGCTTTCAGAGCCTGATTGATCCTAAACATCTTTCTTTCAGTATGCCTTCTAGGTGCTGAAGTCCATAGTACCAAATCATCAGCATATAAAGCACATTCAATATCTTTCGTTTTTTATTTAATTATGCCAGGGAGGTCATTAATGTATAAATTAAAACTGCTTGTACTTGTCACACCTCCCTGCGGTAGGCCACAATGGATTTGTTTGGAACCAGAGGTTTCCGATCCGTAGCGAACTGCATAAAATCTTTGAGTAATAGTATTTTTAATCCATTGGAACATTTTGTGACCGTTGGGGGGGGTTAATGTTACTCGAGTCCGTAGCATACTTTAAGCTACACGTGCCCCCTGGGTAGTGACAATTCTTCCTAAATGAGTGACAATTCTTCCAAGATTGTTATGCAACGTTATAAACAATATTTGAAATTCGCGAGACAAAAAAATTATTCATTTAATAAATTTAAAGATAATAAATTTTTGAAAGTCTCACTTCTTGAATATTTAAACTAAGTTTGTTCACAAGTTATTCTCACAACATGGATGGCTGATAGAAAGTCTGAAAAAATAACCACGTTGTTAAGCTGAACTGTTCTAACACTAATTTGTTCTGTTGCAATTCTAATTGCCTCCAGTTCTCCATCGAAATTGGTCCGAAATGGACCAAGGGAGGCATAGAACGCAAAGAACTCTGAATACACACCAACTACAACGTTGTCGAGCATATTCGATCCATAAGTATATATGTGAATCCAATTATTCTTTGGATACCTGGTATAAATTGTCCCCATAGCAGCTGCTTTTAGTTCAGAATCAACTGCTAATTATTTTGTCATAGCAATCATCAAACAACATTCCTTTCTCACAGATCCCATGTGAATATGGTTTATTGGTTTCAACAGTTCCTATGTGGGAACGTCCTGAAGGGAATAGTCAGTTTTCAATTTAAAAAGTTTTGCAAAAATCCATCCTGGGTCTTCAATCTCCTGGGTTTAGTGATATCATAATTTCTCCATAACTCTGTTGATGGTAATCTAATTAATTTCTCATATAATATTAAAGCTTTCTCCTGAATGATTACTTCTATTGGTTTATTTCCCGTTAGGGCCAGCATTGCATTTATTGGAGTAGTTTTAACAGCTCCAGTAACTAGCCCCAGGGCTTCATTTTGAAAGACCTCAAGTCTAGAAATGCATGCATTACTACATGTAATCAGGGCCTTACAACAATAGCCTATTAATGGCTTGACATATAAATTATAAGTTTTATTTAAAGTTTCTCTTCCGCAGCCCCAATTTACTCCTGCGAATCTTTTAATCACTGTTAGCCTTTTTCGAGCTCTATCAATCACAATATCTATATGTCTCTGCCAAGAGAGCTTTTTATCAAATTTCACCCCCAAGTAAAGAGCTTCTTCTGTTTCCCGAATATCACTACCATTATACTTTAAATCCATTTCAGTTGGTTGGTGATTGAGAGTAAAAGTTTGGCACATAGTCTTGTCAATGTTTATCTCCATTTGGTTTTCCGTTGACCATTCGTACAAAGCTTTCAGAGCCTGATTGATCCTAAACATCTTTCTTTCAGTATGCCTTCTAGGTGCTGAAGTCCATAGTACCAAATCATCAGCATATAAAGCACATTCAATATCTTTCGTTTTTTATTTAATTATGCCAGGGAGGTCATTAATGTATAAATTAAAACTGCTTGTACTTGTCACACCTCCCTGCGGTAGGCCACAATGGATTTGTTTGGAACCAGAGGTTTCCGATCCGTAGCGAACTGCATAAAATCTTTGAGTAATAGTATTTTTAATCCATTGGAACATTTTGTGACCGTTGGGGGGGTTAATGTTACTCGAGTCCGTAGCATACTTTAAGCTACACGTGCCCCCTGGGTAGTGACAATTCTTCCTAAATGAGTGACAATTCTTCCAAGATTGTTATGCAACGTTATAAACAATATTTGAAATTCGCGAGACAAAAAAATTATTCATTTAATAAATTTAAAGATAATAAATTTTTGAAAGTCTCACTTCTTGAATATTTAAACTAAGTTTGTTCACAAGTTATTCTCACAACAGCAAAGTATTATGTATATATGTTGGTTCGGAGGTAGCAAGCAAGAATGATTTATTCAATCAAAAACATATCTCTGCGGGTTTTAATTGATCATAATCTAGTTGGAACAAATTACAATGAAACATTTTGTGAAGAATTTTCGAAGAATTCGAATGAAGAATTTTCGGCTATAATCCATCTAAATAAAAATTTATCTATTTCAGTCATTTCAACGTGCCTGAACTTCACTTTTCAGTCCTTTGAAAGACTATTTCCCACATTTAGGATTCTTTCATATTCATTCATTAAAAACAATTCTTTAGAAACTGAAAAAAGAAATACATAGGAAAGCGCTCTTAATATAAAGGAGTTTTTTAATGGTAAGAATCGGTGATATCAACATGTTCCAATATTCAACCATCGATAAAAATAGATAAACCATCGTGTGCTCAGGGTTTTTCATTACCTTTCTACTCATATACTTTGAGAACATAATTGTGTGATGGAAAACTGATTAGAGAAGATATTATATACCTGCGTGTCAATATATATTTACGAACAGATAGTAATTTGGTCATTTTATTCTCTTTGAATCTGACCTTCAATTAAAATTGTGGCATGCACGAGCTTTTGAACGGAAATGGACGATTCTATTAAAAAAAAGTGGAGATTGGGAGGGGGAGGGGGGGGGGGATAAAAAGATATGTAACACCTAACCAAAAATCGCGTGTTTAGAAGAACCAAATTCACACGAGTTTATCTTTTGCCTCTATAAGAAGACACGATAGTTCTTGGCAGTTTCACAAGTTGCTCTCGGGTTGGTAGGAGAACTTTATTTCTGTTCACAAAATGTTTTAATACAGTTTATAAATATAGCGGTCATTTTATACAAAAGTATATAAACATACGTTGTTAGGGCCTGTTCATACTGGAGTAACACATTTAAATATCTATAAATTATCTGTGTTATAAGGGATTTTCCCCGTTGGGAAACTCTGACTTAGAGTGACAACAAAGGTTACCCTACAAATTATGGTATCAAAAGACTAAACTTGTAAGTTCAATAAATGTTATATAATTACTTAAATGAAGCATTGAATGGTAGTCGGATAAAAAGAATTATTTTTATTAAAGTTTGACTTTCACTCAAGTATAAAAAAGTAAGTCGTAGTATCTGCATGGAAAAAATCTTTCCGCTCTGTTTAATACCAGTGAGGCACGTTTATATGCACGTGATCTGGAAGTTAATTCTAAGTCATTGCATCAGCTTTTGAGATTGCGAAACATACGATATTCGATATTTAAAAAAAATCTTTTATATTCTTCTACTAATCTGTAGAACAGTTATTTTTGTGGCACAATGGAATGATGTCAATAAATTAAATAATTTAATACCTCGTTTATATCAGAGAATATCATGCCTATAAGATCAGTTAATCATATTTCTCGAGATATTTAAACAGTATGCATGGTGTAAAACAACAATAGCAGGAACTTCCTCTCATTCTAAATGTTTTCATAGCTTTAGAAGCTTTTAACCCATTTTTTCAAACATTTATGCACTTTAGAACTGTATTTGCATTAAAATAAATCGTACATTCAATAAATTCCTTAAGTACTTTGTGTCATATAAGATAACAAAAATATTTTGAGTTTTATCTAAATTCTTACATCTTTCCAAAAATTTATTTCTGTTTCCGTTGTCTTAATTAAGGCAAAAGCTTTACTTTTGATTTCGTTCGTTTAATATCATTTGAAATTTATTTTGAATATTCAAACTATTGTATGATATCAAGGAATCTTCCTCTATTTAACTTTTATAACATTGTCATAAATTGTAAATGATTAAAACATTTGAATTTCATCGCTATATATGACCGCCATTTATATTTCGCATTAAAGAGTTTTTAATGTTAATAAATATAGGCTTTTCATGACAAGGTATTTTTAGGGGGCACACACACACACACATATATATATATATATGT
This sequence comes from Dolomedes plantarius, assembly GCA_907164885.2. Classification (NCBI taxonomy): domain Eukaryota; kingdom Metazoa; phylum Arthropoda; class Arachnida; order Araneae; family Dolomedidae; genus Dolomedes; species Dolomedes plantarius. The sequence goes on along the minus strand of OU015494.1, from coordinate 133,151,416 downwards.
ATATATATGTATATATATATATATATATATATATATATATATATATATATATATATATATATATATATATATATATATATATATATATATATATATATATATATAATGTATTATATATGAGCAAATTCAACATATGATGATCTTTTCCCTTTATTTTCCTCGTGAATAAGAAAGATTTCGATGTCACATGGACCCACCTAGAACCATCCTTCACATTTTGACACGGAGTCTTGATCAATTTAACTACCCTGAAAGTGAAGCAGTTTCACTTTTCGAACATTTTTCGTTTCACTCTATTTGGAACTATTACAACCTCAACTCGACTGGGAAAGGTAGTCACCAAATCTTTAAGCGGTGCTTTGGAGATTACCCTCAAATATTCCGTTATAATATTGGTAATTTCTTTCATAGTTATCAGACGTTTAGAGCTAGCTGAAAGTAGCTGTTCATTTCGTCCCTTGAAACACTCTATTCAACTGAGAACATGTCTTTAAGTAGGCCAATATAGTCTTCAATATTCGTTTGAAGGAACTAGCCCCCCACTGCTCTTGATTTATGAACTGAGGCATTTTTATGGTTGTATAAAAATGCCACCTCACTAAAATGTTGTTAAAATATATTTGTAGCATTAAACTGCCTAAAATATCAACTTGTGCTTGAATGATAAGGCTCTATGTCACCTGAACGAAGGTCTACGGCATGTCTATACATGCACATACATATACACATATTTTGAGCTGTTTGTACCACATATCTGAGAAGATACGTAACTTTGGAGGAGTGTATGAATACTTTTAATAGCGTCATATTCATTCATTTATGCACATTTGTTGGATAAAGGTTCTCAGTGATCGAGATCTTAAAAAAACGTATAAGAAGTTTTCTTTTAAACTTAACATTTCGCCATCTTCGTGTATAAATCACTAAATTAACAGTGAATTAATAGGACAACTTAAGCAGACGTAGTTTATAAAGTTTATATATACAGCCATAAAAATTAACAAACCTGGGATCCTCTTAATTATATGTGTTGTTCTTTCAGTAGGGCTTATATCTAAAGGTAATTAATTCAATATATTCAGTTTCTTCAGAAACGGAGCGGTTTTCAACTTGAATGATAAATTCTTAGAACTTCAAAGAAGTTCTAAGAAAATATGCATACCCTGAATAACGAAGAAATGTTTTAATTCACAATTTATTGTAACCAAACAGTAACTCATATGTAATTTAATAAAACATATTTTGATTAACTTTTTTTTACTGATTGATTATTAACAGTGAATTATTTGACTGATGGCCGCAGATTTTTATAAATATGCGATATAAAAAAATATGTGTTAAAAATTCCCAATATACAAGTAAAAAAATGGTTTTTTAATTAGTCTGTTAATTTAATCCTTGATCAATTTTATTTTCGGTACCATAAATAACATCAGTTATTTTATTTAATACATATTTGAAGGTAAAGAACTATAGGATTAACTGCTTTATATTTTAGTTTTTAACTGGTTTAGTTTTTATTAGTTAAAATAAATATTCCAAAAAGATAATAATACTTGAAAGAATTATCATTGTTGCCTTGTCTAAAATTAAGGTCAGTGACGTTATATTATACATCTAAAGCTAAGACTGCAGAGAACAGAGTAGTTTTCATTTTATAAAGTTGTCTGATTTTAACTGTGAATCAGAATTTCCGTTAAAATAACTAGATATCAATTCTATATCTAACTGATAACATGAACAAAATTTGTTTTTCAGTTCAGCTATAGGGCTTCTATTTCAAATTTCTTTTATTTTTTTTGCAATGGAGATTTTCGTAAAATGAGCAAATAATGCGATATTTATCACAATATTGCAAAATATGTGTAAGATATTGGGAGAGCAGCATTGTTCAGAATGTCCACATACCTCTCAGAGTTCATGTTTCCAACCACATGAACTAAGGAACCCAGGCCAAACCATGAAAAACACCCCCACACCATGATGCTGTCACCACCAAACTTAACAGTCGGCACAATGCATTCACGTAAGAAGCGCTCGCCGGGCATCCGCCAAACCCAGACGCGTCCATCGTACTGCCAGATTGTAAAGCGAGATTCATCACTCCAAAAAACATTTTTCCACAAGTCCACAGTCCAATGACGGTGAGCTTTGCACCATTGCAATCGACGCTTCACATTCTGGGGAGTGATGTTCGGCTTGTGAGCGGCTGAACGACCATGGAATCCCAGGTTTTTTAACTCTCGACGAACAGTCCTGCTGCTAGCACTAACGCCTGGTGAACTTTGGAACTCCTGAGTGATTTCAATCAGCGAGGACTTGCGATTTTGTTTCACTACCCTTTTCAGAGTTCTACAGCTGCGTTCACTAATTTTTTTCGGCCTGTAACTTCGTTTTTCTGCAGTTTCACTGCCTCGACATTTCCACTTCACAATTATATCACTCACAGTGGATTTTGACTTCTGTAGAATGTCCGAAATTTAACTGATTTCCCACAAAGGTGGCATCCCACTATAATGCCACGTTGAAAGTCAATAAGCTCCTTTGACTTACTCATTGTCTCACAAACGCATAAATATGACCTGACAAACCACTACAAACATTTTTATAGCTTTCGGTTACGCATCAAATTACGTCGCCTGCCAGATCCACTTCTTTAGGGGGGTGTCTGGATACTTTTGGTCAGGTAGTGTATGACTTAGACAGGCAAGAATAAGTAATGAATGATTACATATGTTATTTTTTATAAGTTTAAACCCAATTGTCGCTTTAACGCTGTGCAAGTCCTACATTTATAAAAGAGGCTAAGAGGGTTCAAGGATACTGAAAATGTTGCCAGCTAGTGTTTAGCTTTTACTTAAAAAGGTCCAAAAAGGATTATTATTTGTTTGATACGTTATATTTGTTGCATTTTGTAGGACAAAAAGCAGTTAACGTGTTGCTTATTTTCTCTACTCGGGCGAATTGTTTTTAAATTTCGAAATCGTGAAATCAAAATTGACATCTACCACGGACAAAAGAGAAAAAAATACAGCAAGAAAAATTTGGAACAAAACTTTTATTATGACAACTTGCATTGAAAATTAAGCCGACGCATGACATGCCCTGGGATTAAGAGTGCAGAATTCACGTGAATGGAGAGAAACCGCCACTACCTCCATGTCCTCAGACAGGGCCAGGCCGATCAGTTGTGGCACCTGATACAAGTTGTATAAACGGCACCTTTAAAAATTTGAGAGAGTCTACTTAATAAAATAATAGACATTTCATGGAAATATGTATTTAAAAAAAGTAAAATTTTTAAAGTTACAGAACTTTAAAAAAGTAGAAAAGTAAATGAATTTAAATATCATTTTTATACAGTAATAATAAAAAAATTCTAAATCATTCTTTGCGACTTTATTGCAGCAAATAGTTTGATTGTATCTCTTTAGATTATTGTTTAACTTACCGTCTTTTCTGTAGAAATTATTGCTAGATCATTCAATCCTCTTGAATTGTTATTGTTGAGAGTATACTTAATAAAATAACAGACATATCATGGACAATATGTTTTTAAAAAACATAAAAATTTTAAAGTTACAGAACTTTAAAAAAGTAGAAAAAGTAAATGAATTATTTAAATATAATTTTTGTATAATAATAATAAAAAAATTCTAAATCATTCTTTGAGACTTTATTGCAGAAAATTGTTTGATTATATTTCTATAGTTTATTGTTCTACGTACCGTCTTTTCTGTAGAAATTATTGCTAGATCATTCAATCGCTCTTGAATTGTTATTGTTGAGAGTCTACTTAATAAAATAACAGACATTTCATGGCACAATATGTATTTAAAAAACATAAAAATTTTAAAGTTACAGAACATTAAAAAAGTAGAAAAAGTAAATGAATTTAAATATAATTTTTATATAATAATAATAAAAAAAATTCTAAATCATTCTTTGAGACTTTATTGCAGCAAATAGTTTGCTTGTATCTCTATAGTTTGCTGTTTTACGTACCGTCTTTTTTGTAGAAATTATTGCTAGATCATTCAATTGTTCTTGAGTTGTTATTGTTCATAGATAATTCTTAAAAACTTTCAGTTTAGAAAAAAACTGCTCTTAGCTGCTGCTACAGTTTCAGGCAGAGTTAGTAGACTTGTTAAAACTACACTGGGGAAATAAATTAAGAGAATTTGCTTATTTTATCGAATTTCATGAAAAGAACTGAACTGAATGTAAAACCACTGCTTCTAGACAAAAATGCAAATCTTTTACGTCAAATATGTAAGCGTACACATGTGTGTAGACGGAGCCACTACAAAAACAGGCTTTATAAGCGCGCGTAAGTTAAGACGCATTTCGTTCGCTAGCACAACTCGGCGAATTTCTTGGTGTTATTTTGCAGCAATCGGTTAATTTCAAATTGTAACAGTAAAAATGAGTAACCACCAACGTTTAGAGGATGGAATGAGGTGGCGAATTGTTGGGAGGCTAGAAGCAGGCCAATCTCAAGTCCAGATTTTTAGAGAGTTCAATTTAACGCCCAGCGTCATGTGTAACTTTTGGAAACAGTTCCAGGATACCGGATTTACCGAGAGAAAACCTGGGCAAGGTCGTCCAAGAGCCACGACGGCCAGAGAAGATCGCCATTTGTCGATTAAAGCGAGGCGTAACAGGAGTGCTACAGCTTGTCAGTTCTCTCGTGACTTGTATACAGCCACAGGAACCCGTGTATCAAGGGTGACTGTTTCCAAAAGACTTCATGAGAGAGGGTTGTTTGCAAGAAGACCTGCTGTTTGCGTCCCGCTCACTTCTAAGAACAAGAGAATCCGTTTATCATGGTGCAGAGAGCATAGAGATCGGAGTATGGATCTATGGGCGACCGTTCTCTTCACTGATGAGTCCCGGTTCAGCCTAAACACCGATTCTTGCCGTACGTTCATATGGAGAGAACCAGGGACCCGCTACCTACCCTCCAATGTCCGCGAAATCGACCATTATGTCGGAGGAGGTTTAATGGTCTGGGCAGGCATCATGTTGGATGGACGCACACCTCTCCATGTCTTTGAAAGCGGCACTGTGACTGGTGTGAGGTATAGGGATGAGGTCTTGGAGCCCTATGCTCACCTTTTCAGAGGTGCAGTTGGCCCTGAGTTCATTTTAATGGACGATAATGCGAGGTCACATAGAGCTCTTCAGGTCGACAAATTTCTAGAGAGTGAGGATATTCGCCGGATGGATTGGCCAGCCAAATCTCCAGACCTTAACCCTATAGAGCATGTCTGGGACGCTCTGGGGAGGGCAATTGCAACTCGCAACCCCCTTTCGAGAGCCATCCAGGGAAGGAAAACAGCGTTGCTGAACGAGTGGGACCAATTGCCACAGGAAATGATAAACTGCCTTATTTCAAGTATGAAATCACGCTGCTAGACCAGTATATCTGTAAGAGGGGACCATACCCCTTATTAACCCATCTATTAACCCATTTTTTTGTTTATTCTGCAACCGATGTTTCATACGTTCCGACTCCAACGGGTGTTACGCACGATCATGCGTGTGTATTACAATTATTCAGTGGTTATTTGTTTTGTATTGTATGAATGTATGTACATATCAAATTTCATTAAAATCGGTACAGTAGTTCTAGAGATAATCGACCAAGTCTGCAAATTTTCTTAATTTCTTACACCAGTGTACAATGACTTTTAGAAATAGGAATTCAAAATGTAGTTCTCACAATCTCCAATTCAGGAGTTTATATATAAAAAAAAGTCAAACTATTCTCTTATATTTGTATATTTTTATAGATTACTTCATATAATTATATTAAACTATTAATGTTTTTTCGTCATTGGCTAAAAATTTCGTATTTTTACTATATCTCATTTTGGCGCCTATTTCAATTCGGTGCCTGAGGCGGTCGTGTTGCCGCCTCACCTATGGGACCGGTTCTGTCCTCAGACCTTAAATTTAATACTGTTCACCGTACATAACGACCAAAAGTGAGCACCAATACCGTGTTCAACAAAATGGGATTTTTCCTAAAACCAGACTAGCAGTATTGTACATTATTATACACCAAGAGACATAGAGATGTTATACAATAATTCAATTAGGAAAGTGATGCAACACATGAGCAATACTTAGATAGCAGTAAATTATAAAATCTAAAACATTATAAGTGTTTTCCATAAGTTTGTTTGAGAGTTGTAGCTGAAGATGCGGCTATTATGTATAATAATTTACTAATTTTTTGATTTTGGATTGTTATAAACAAAATTGTTTGCGTTCTTAGGCTGTTAGATTAATATATATGCTATCTCATTTACATATAACATACTATGTCATCTACATATCAACGTGATCTCATCTACTTAGCAATAATTGTACCTGACACATGATCTTTGAGATAAAAACATTTGACAATCGACAATCTGAAAAAAAGAAAGAAAGAAAGAAAGCCTGAAGTTAGCAGAAAAAAGCCTCTAGAATCCGCTAATTTTCAGAGCACAAAAGAAAAGGTGTAGATGCTAAATTGCTTTAGATAGTAAAACATGTAATGTAGTCACTGGTAATAAAATAGCAATGCTTCAAATAACAGCATACGAAAGGAATTTAAAGTGTTGTAAAATATGTAGACTTTAAGAATTTAAGAATTAAAGAAAAAAATTGTAAAATAAAAGAATTAGGGCTATTAAATGAGAGGAGTTAAAGATGAAATAAAAATGAAAAATAATTAAAAGAATTCTAATAAAGTCATACTTAAAAATAACGTATTTTTAATTATCTGCTGCAAATAGTTTAATTATATAACTTATTTAAAATCCAAACTGACTCATTACCTGTTTAATATATATATATATATATATATATATATATATATATATATATATATATATATATATATATATATATATATATATATATATATATGTACACACACACTCAAGAGCCAAAACATAATGACCACCCCTACATTTTGCAATGAATTCGCCTGGATGACGTGGAAGGCACGTGATCAGGTGGAAGTGGTATTTAACTGCTGCTGGAGAGTCTGAAGAATCATTCTTTCACTTACTTCTGTGTGTGATGGGAAAGGCTGCGGATCTAAGCGACTTTGATAGAGGGCAGATTGTAATGGCTCGAAGGCTCGGAACAAGTATTTCCGAAACTGCACGACTCGTGGGTTGTTCGCGACCTACAGTTGTTAGTACTTATGCAAAGTAGATGAATGACGGTGAAACCAGCAGTAGACGACATGGTGTTGGACGTCCACACGCTATCAAAGAAAAAGGTCGTCGGAGACTGTCTCGCATGGTGAAGCAAAACCGGAGCCAGACAGTGGCTCAGCTGACAGCCCAATACAATGCAGGGCCAAGTAGAATAGTATCGCAGCACACTGTTCAGCGGACACTGTTGGATATGGGGCTACGCAGCAAACGTCCCACTCGTGTGCCTTTGCTGACCAAGCGTCATCGCCAACTGCGCCTGCGCTGGGCCCGGGAACATCGCGACTGGTTCATGGATCAGTGGGAGAGAGTTACCTGGTTAGATGAATCACGGTTTGTCATTCATCACGCCGATGGCCGTGTCAGGATACGCCGTCTTCCAGGCGAACTGTTGCTCCCTCAATGTACAGTAGGTCATACACAGGCCGGTGGTGGCGGTATTATGCTTTGGGGGACGTTCTCTTGGGCGTCTCTGGGACCCGTGGTTGTGGTAGAGCAGACCATGAATGCTACAGGGTATCTAAACATCATTGCGGACCAGTTGCACCCTTACATGGCCTCTGTTTTTCCAGCTGGAAATGGAATGTTCCAACAGGACAACGCCCCGTGTCACAAGGCTAAAATTGTGTTGGAGTGGTTCCAGGAACATGATGCTGAATTCCAGTTAATGTCCTGGCCGCCTAACTCACCGGATCTCAATCCGATAGAACACATTTGGGATGCCATGGGACGGCAGCTCAGAGTTCAAAGACCACCAATTCGCAATATCTCGGATTTGCGTGACCATTGCTTAAACATCTGGTACAATCTGTCTCCGGCCATCTACCAAGGACTTGTGGCATCCATGCCAAGGCGGGTTGAAGCTGTGTTGCGCGCCAAAGGTGGGCCAACTCGTTATTGACAGGTGGTCATAATATACACATATATATATATATATATATATATATATATATATATATATATGTGTGTGTGTGTGTGTGTGTATAAATACAAATCAAAAACATCAAACCTCAACTCAAATTTAGTGTATCATAGTATTAATTCCTCTTAATTCTTCGCTCAAATTATTTCAGTAACACTTTCGCATTTGTTATTTACATGGATAGGAACACCAACGATTACAAATAGCATTGGAACAATATTTCATTTTAAGTTTTCATTAATTTTAGTAATTTAAATATAATTTAAACATTTAGAAGATATATTTTACAAACTATAAAAAAACATTGATTTTCGTCTGTTTCCAATAACACGTATGAGATGACATCAATTACTAATTATTATCAGTTCATACAGACATGTACGATCAGTGGAGCTTAAAAAATGGCATGAGTGATTTTTTCGATTTTTTCATCTTGCGATGTAATGAAAATATGTGGAGGTGAGCTGAATTGATGATTTGGAGTAGACAAGCACTACTGCCCTACAAAAGGGAGAAAAATATTAGAAAAACTGTAACAGTTTATTACAACAATATAGAAGACATTTCAATCATTACAGCTATATTTAGCAGTGAGATTTCTGTAAACCTTCAAACTTTATTTTGTGGGTTTGCAATATGCTTCTTAACTGCTAATTATCTTTTTTTCCCCAACTATTTGGCACTATAGTACGTCCTTCCTTTAGGATCTCGTCTCCTAACTACGAAGCCTGTACTCAACCTATTGAACTATCCCGGCCGATGTAACGAACTCTTAATTTTACGAATTTTATACCTCACAACCGTTTCACAGTTTACTGTGGGAAGGGGATAATCAACTTTTAACATAGTTATTACTACCACTTTTTGTGTCTTAAGGCTTCTGTGTACTAACCCTATTGGATTCGCTCACCTCAGTGTTAACCTATGGAGAAAATTTGTCCAGGGATTGCTCAGGACTTGGATTTAAAGATTTTTTTAAAAATTGTACTCCGTAATAGAGAAAGAAATTTTACACCTTGGGGCATTTTTTGTTTAAAAAATGCAAATAGTATTTTAAAATCTAAATTATTTGGAAGAAAAATCTGGTATAGTGTGCTTTAAACGTAGATAAATTCCTTTGGTGGACGGCATTTATAAAATGAATCCTGTTTCAAGGTTGAGAAAAGTTCAGGCTATCTGAAAATACCATTTTTATTTGATTATCAACATTTATGTAATCTGTAAATAGTAGACAAAATTTCTCCATTGGTTAACATTAAGGTGACTGAATCCAATAGGGTTTGTACACGGTAGCCTTAAGGACGTTTTACGCCCTGAAACTGCTGAAGAGTTCAGAAGTTCAAAAGTTTTCATATAGAAATTAACCAGGGGGTAATTTGACTGAATATGAATGTTTTTTTTATGAAATAAATATGTATACTGATGGTAAACAAAAAAAGGAATTTTAATTTCAAACACACTGTAATGACCGGCTATTTCCGCACTCTCTTAGTAACATTCTTTATTTCACCGTAAACACACGAAAGTTTGGTGGAGAATTGAACGCATTTCTCTCACTCACCACACGGGTGTTGGACTGTTAAACCTGTAAGCTATGTCATAAACTGTATTAATGAGCTTCACAAGGTTATGTGCCAAGAAACCTGTTTTAAATTATGTTGTCATAAAAATACTTTCTTTTCGTATATGTTAAAAACGCTGTTAAAAGTTTTATGGTTTTCTATATAACAATCACAATTTTCTATAACAAGTCCAGACAAGGATATGTCTGGCGCCTATACGGCAAAAAAATATAAAGGAGATAAAATTGTGTTTCTAAAAAGACGCAGGCTGGAATCGATAATTTTTAGTCATGATAGCAACTGGCCGTGAATACGAATTTTTTCGACGTTTGATTATAAAAATAAGATTTCGATTTTACATTCTGTGCCACTTTACTAGCAAATTGCCCTTTGCTTTAATTTTCTATCCTTAATCGTTAAGTTATATTTATTCTTTCAATCTATCTCCTTCTTTAAGAGCTATTTTTCTGGCATGACTCTAATATTGTTTAATATGAACAGTTGGTTTGTTGTCAGCTTAATTGCATATTAAGAAGGATGAGCATATAAAATTAATTTACTAATCAGTAAGCATTGTATCAAACACTGTTATTTCTATTTGAGGATGAAATGGAATAAAGAAAACAATCAGTGGATGAATGTCGCTTGATTAGTCTGGGCAGAATTATGGCAGCATTGCACTGAAATGGTTGGTGCTCACACATTTAGCATGCTTCAATGGCACACATATCAAATTTCAAAATGATTCGACGGTTGATCTGTGATAGAAAGCCGATTTAGTTGTTCAACTCTTGTTACTGCCCTATAAGTGGAGAAAAACAAGTTCCGGATATTGATAAAACGTTACTTTTTAGGAAGTAAAACGGCTGTAGAAACTGAATTCAGGCTTGATGTGTATTATGCTGAATCTACAACTCCGTTTAGAATGATTACTAGTGGTTTGTTGATATTCGTTGTGGCTGAATGAGTACAAGTGACGTTAGGACGGGCAAGTGCGTGGGGATGGAATGCTATCTCCTGCGGTTTACACTCGTCGATGGGGGTTCAGTCCGGAAGGCCCCAGCTGCTATGCCGGGCACCATCCGGTGTAATGGAGCACAAGTGACGTTGAACGTTCTGGTTACCCTGCTTAGGGAGACACCATGCCAAAAATTATTGACAAAATCTACGATATGGTAATGAAAGGTAGAATAGTAAAATTGCGTGAGATCTATGACGCTGTTGGCATTTCACCAGAGCCCCTGCATAATATTTTGCATGAATATTTGGATGTGAGAAAGCTGACGGCAAGGTGGGTACCACGTTTGCTAACATTCGAACAAATACGTGAGCTTTTTTAAAGAATTTCAGATGAATTTTTGCATTATTTCGTTACAGTCCATGAAACAAGGATCCATGACTATCAGCCAGAAACGAAAGAATAGTCAAAACAATGAGCTGAAGCAGGTGAACCTACACCAAAGAAATCGGAATTGGTTCTACCAGTAGGAAAGGTTATGACCACTGTGTTTTGGGACTCGATAGAATAATCTTTATTGACTATCTTTCTTGGAAAAGGGAAAACAATTACAGGAGAGTACTATGCATCTTTACTAGATAATTTAAATAATTTTAAAACAAGAAGGTTACATTTATCGAAAAAAGATTCTTTTCCTTTATGACAATTCTCCGGCTCATTTACCTGCGATTGCAGTGGCAAAACTGTCAGAATTACACTATAAAATTGGTGTAATGTATTAAGTTCCAAAATTGCCATAAGTAACAACAACACTATAAAATTGTTCTTTACCCTTCGTATTCTCCATATTTGACGACGTAGGATTACTACTTATTCCCGAACATATATCATATATCATTCATATATATATATATATATATATATACTATATACATACATATATATATATATATATACATATATATACACACATATATATATATATACATATATATATATATATACACACATATATACATATATATATATATATATATATATATATATATATATATATATATATATATATATATATATATATATATATATATATATATATATATATATATGAATGACTATAACAGTGCAGAAATTTGCATCAAATTCCGAAGAGATTCGTGACACAGACATTTATTTTGGACAGCAGGAGAAGTCCTATTTTATGGGTACTTTTCCTTATTTTTGCACGGATTTACCCCCACTGCCTTAGTAAATACTTTTCTGCATTAGTCAACTTGCTTCATCACCTTTGTCTAACCATTAATTTTGCAGTGAAAAGGGATGAATTTTGATAAATCTAAATGGCTATTTAATTGATGTTTTGAATTATTCCCTGTGAACAAACCTTCACGCAGAATCAGTCTTTGAATTGTTTTTAATCTCATTGTATACTAATCACTCATTTACACAAAACTCACTCACTCACTCTCTTTCACTTTGTACCACAATAGTTCTGTAACGATGAATAAGCAGCGTGTATTTTTGAATTAAACTTCAACTTCTTTATTACAGATTTGAACACGTTTAATAACTACTACATGATAAATACACTAAACAGAATTATAAAAATGTAATTTTATAATGAAAAATTATTTATAGGTAGTTTTAAATAAAATCCCTCAGTTAAATCACTTAGAAACTGGAACGGAGGGAAAGCAAAGTGGACTGTAGTAAATAACAATTTTATTGAAAGCGGTGCCGCAAAAATGGGCTTGAAAAAATGGCACTAGCGCGTTTTTTCATACAACCAAAAGGTGGCGCTACAATCGCCGGAAATTGTCGTTATCAGTACGGAACAGATACGTTCCAGTTAAAAAACAGGAAAAAATATAACTTCTAATTTCATTAAACATGTAATATTGACAATACAATAACCAAATAAATGATCAACTGAAAAGATATAAGCGAGTATTCAGTTCTAATTCCAGATATATATATATATATATATATATATATATATCAGAGAATATCCTTTTAACATTAAAGAAGCACGTAAGTCGTTCTAAAATAGTTTGAACTGTTACAACAATGGCACGATGATTTTAATTTTATTCTTATTCGTCAATCACATTTTACAAATTATATTTTTCACAGAGTCTGACTCACAAAATTTTAATTTTTTATTTGCATGCATTTATGTCGTTATTTTTCCTTTAAACATGTCTTTGTGTGAATATCAATCTATATATATAAAACAGTTCCGTGACTGACTGATTAACTGACTGACAGATAACGCACTGACCAAACCGCTGGACCTAAAAGGCTGAAATTTTGCATGGCGATTCTTCTTATAGTGTAGGGATGCACTAAGAAAGATAAATGAAAAATTCTTCTTACATTTAAAATTAAACGCTTACCTTTTTAAAATTTACTTTTTAAAAATTAAATTTTTAAGCTGTTTTTGTAACTTTTTTTAAGTTTGCATTTAAAATATTAATTTGAGTGTTATAAAATTTATATCACGAGAAAGATTATAAAAATTCCTTTAAAATTTAATTAATCTAATTCTAAAAATAATCTTTTTAGAATTTAATTTATTAAATGCTGATCCCTTGGTTTCTTTTCTTTTTGTGATACTTTAAATTAATTTTGCGTCACGTGCATAATAACGAAATAAATTGACAAAAGAAATATTAAAATACGGTAAAATATAAAATTTAACCACTAGACTGATTGAGATGGAAGTTTTTTAAGAATTTAATTCAAATTAGTTTGTTTTATGGATATTAAACATACAAATTAATTGCATACATTGACCGTCGTATTTATTATATATATATGTGGCATTAATTGCATACATTCACCGTTGTATTTAATAATTTGAATGTTCTCCGTAGAGAAGCACGTGCATTTAGCTAGTATGTTTATAAACAAAAAGCGCATGTACGTCATGTTCCACGTGTATAAATATTTATTGCTACACGGATGTTTGATCCATAATATATATTGTGACTAATGGATTTCAGAAATAGGAGGAAAGTGAGCTATCGTAATAAAATGAATGATTTGAATAGGGTTTACAGAAATGGTATTTTGATTAGGGAAAAACAATAGATCTCTGGAATCAATAAATAGACGTTTCATTGTTAATATTTTTTTTTATTTCCAATGGCAAGGCAAAATACCAATACATATAAAAAGATATAATGACAGTACAAAGATAAAAACATGTACATGAGATGGCGAAACTGAAAACGGGGCATAAGACCGAAGTTATTGCCTTAAAAGTTCTCTTGCTTCCCAATACCTTGAGAACACAGTGTGCCCATGGAGGGCCCCACATCGAAGCAAGTGGTCCCCGCCCATCTCTTCTCCAGTATCACAAAGTGGACAAAAAGGCGTGGCGGAAAAGCCTCTACGTTGTAAGTGAGCAGAGAGACAATCATGGCCCGTAGATAAACGGAAGGCCGCAACTGCATCACGTCTAGGTGTGTCGGGAATTGAAGATGAGCTTAACCTCCCCCAACTTTTTAAGCCTGTTCGAGTCTGAAGATCCCGCAATGAGTTAGTTTTACATAGATTTTTCAGGAACAGTTTTATTTTCCAAAAGGAAGTTGATGTATTTGGATGTTGTAGTATATTCGCACCCTTTTTTGCAAGGGAATCTGCTTGTTCATTACCCCAGACACCACAATGAGCAGGCACCCATTGGAGAACGAACATCATTGTTAATATACGACTGGAAATTTGATACTTAAATTTCCAGTCGTATAACGTATTTACGACTTAAATTTTAACTTTTTAATACAATTTTTTCCCTTTATCAATAGTGATTAAATGTGCCTATCTTCCTTTTCTCTTGATAAAACTCCGATCATCAGAATTTTTTTTCTTGTAAACGTGGTTCCGACGTGTTTGCACTAAAAATACAACTTTTGAACACACAAAGAATCTCTCTGCTGCACACGGTCTCCGGGGCCCCGGATTGTCCAAATTGTTCGTCAGATCTGTACTGTCCGTCCGGCGCCCAGGCCCATGCTAATCATGAAAAGAACAGGGGCTATAAACCCTCTGCTGAGTTTGCAGGTATTGCTACACAGCGTCTGGTCTTCAGGTTCTTCTTGTGTATGTAATAACCATCCGGGACGCTTATTATATCGAATTACACACTTTCTCTGTCGAGTATATTGCATGATGTATACAGTTTACAGGATTGTAAACTCTGGACAGTCTGTACTTACATACCGTATTGTAAACACCACATAAATTATTCCTGTGTCTTTTGCTTAGAATCCCGAGAAACTACTGTAAATGTGATATGTTCTGATATTAAATCTCTAACTAGGATTTTTAAAAGTATTTTTGGGGAAACTGGAATGTTGAAGTAGGTAAAATTGAAAGACTAAATTCTACAGCCTTATACGTACACACACCCATATGACGTATACAGTTTACAGGGTTGTAAACTCTGGACAGTCTGTAGTTACAATACCGTATTGTAAACACTACATAAATTATTCCTGTGTCTCTTGCCTAGAGACCCGAGAAACTACTATAAATATGATATGTTCTGATATTAAATCTCTAACTAGGACTTTCAAAAGTATTTTTTGGGGAAATTGGAATGTTGAAGTAGGTAAAATTGAAAGACTAAATTCTATAGCCTTATACGTACACACCCAAATGTGTATATATAATTTATATTTTAAAATTCTCCATTAAATTTCATTTCTTTTATACCGTTTCCTTGCCTCACACTTTTTCCTGTAATCCAATCCTTCTTTCCGGTCTAATTATAAATTTGTAATAAGATCCTTCCTATTATTTCTCATGAAAATTCATTCCGTATAGCTTCAATGTGCTATTTTATAGAGCTTCCAGTTCGGCTGATTTGGGATTATACAGACAGGGCAGCGTAACTCCTAAAAAAATAGGCCCATGCTCAGGGCACGTTGAAAAAAAGGACCCGTAAACGCTGAATTGTAAAATAAAATAAAATAAATGAAAAAACATGATAATAATGATAACAACCTTCAGTCAGAAGGAGGTTAAGTTCTTAGAGTGAACATATTTTTAACCGTTTGTGAAAGAACAGTTACTGATTTCGGCAGAAGAGTAGATGCACATAAAGATATAAACAGTAAACTTAAATTTACATAGGATTATAGCGAAGAAGCATACGTGCATTACAGAACTTGCATTTAGGGAATTTATAGAAAATATGAAAATTTATACCTTTTTATAGTACTTTATATATATATGTAATGTAACAAGAAAACGCGTCTTCCTAAATTACTTTACTTTAAAGCATATTCTATTGTTAATAAAGTACGACCCCTTTTCCAAAAATTGCGACCTAAAAGTAAAGTAAGTATAATTTATATTAGCCCTGCAGATCATTAAGCAGGCATGTGAAGTATCTGAACTCAATAACATCCCCAGATATGAGTGTTAGAAGTTTATGAGATTCCGAATGTCAGTATAGTGTCAAAATTCCTGAAGAGCCCTCGAACCGCTCTGAAGTTATGTCTTGTATAACGTCAAAAACCCCACTTTGCAAGAACTTTATGGCCACTTATCTTACGCCCCGGTCAACAGTTCGCAGTTCTAACAAGCAAGGAATCTAGCAGTAAAGTCCCCGGGAAACTGAAGTGGACAAGTGAACTCTACGAATCTAAAGTCGCCCAATTAAAAATTAAGTAGTTTAGGCCCTCTGGCGTAAATATCGCAAAACACCCATTTAATATTGCATGAACAGAAGACTTTTCTCGCTCTTCGTTTCTAACTCTTGTTGCTGTCGGACCTGCTGTCCACAGTCCGGTCGTTACAACGCTCTTCTCTTAACTCTGTCATGTAAACACTGCTGTTAACACGTCCCGTCCTGGCATGGACGCCGGACAAGTCATGTGGCCACTGCAGCTAATACCTTCGCGATGCTTCATAATTGAATAAAGGTGATTTCCTGGATATCGTCGGAAATGTGTGTTCCTCTTCTATGGCTCTGCGTGTGTTACTCTCCTAAATTTCGTAAGTGCTTCCCCGAATCAACACTACGCCCGACTGCATCTCTGCAATTTATGCGCAGCGATTTACTGTATGATCAACACCCTCGTGCCGACTGCATCTCTCCAAGTTGTGCGCATCAATTCCATTGTGCTAAATTTTCCAAATGTGATTATTATCACATATATATATAGCCTTATATATATATATATATATATATATATATATATATATATATATTGTAATCTCAAACTAATAATATAAATTAACATAACTTTAAGAATTGTGATTTTTTAAGCATACATCACCTTCAATCTTATTTGTATAAAATGGGTCATTTGTATGTCGAAAACCTCTACACTCTGCCCTGTTTACAGTTATAATGTATCTTTTCATAGTCTTTAAGTATTTCTGGTAAATTAAACTTACACTTGGTAAAAGCACAGCGCCGAGAGCAACTCCTGTCTGCCAAAATTCTCTCTGAAACTGCTGATATTGCTAACGTTAAACAGAAACGAAGACAGAACATAGCTGAAAAAATTATAACTTCCAGTATATCCTTGTGTTTGGTGCTGTCAAACCCCAAGGATTTCCAACACGGGCGTAAGCGTGAAGGTTGGAAAATTTCATTTTCTGTTTAAAGAATCCTTACCTTCTGAAAGATTTAAAGGAGAGAAACGTGTTAAGTGCTTTGCATGGGGCAACTTGTTCTACATTGTTATTATGTAACGCACGAAGAAGTTAAACATGTAATTTTTGGATAAATTTAGAGAGTTTCAATCTTTATTCATAAACTGTATGATACATAAAAATGAAAGTGAAACAAAAATGGGATATAACTGTTATCAGAATTTTCGTGACAAAGCAGTTCTTGATGATGTTCCAGCGCATGGCAAAAGCAATAACTTCCATAATAGTTGAGAATTGTTTTCAGTTCAAAGAAAGAACAACATACGTCTGTTTCTATATATGTTTGTGGTGATGGAATTAATGCTGAAAGTAACGGAAACATAGCATTCTACATATACCTAGTTAATAACTTTGACCTTCGTGAATTTTTTCCCGATACAAAATATTTTAAAGCAGACTCATCTAGTTGGTTGTTCATTGACTTTCGCTTAGTGAGGAAAATACTAAATAAATGCAAATAAGGTAATAAGTAGATAGTAATTAAAGTCCATAAAGAGAGAAATAAAAGTTGTACCATTGAAAGCAATTATTGACCTTGCTTATAAAAATTAGTAGCTGTAGTCTCCAACGTCCTTGCGGCTAAGGTGAGATTTATATGCGAATACCTAGGTCTTGCGAGAATTTAAATGGCGAAAGAGTTATACCTTATGGCGAATTTGTAACTTTAACTCTGAGTTGATTAACATGTTATTAGTTATTGTGCAATCAATTTTGTTTGTTTCGTGATTTATTAACCGAATTAAATAAGTAATTTCAGAATATCAAAATTATTAATCTAATGAATTTCACGCTATCGTTAAAACTTTTTCAAACCCATCATTCTGATCTGAAATTTCATTTAAATTTATTTTTCATTCTTCGAAAAATACCTGAATATTTTCATTTAATTTTCAGGTATTTTTCGAAGGAGATTATATAATAACTACATCATCGTCCTTGGGATGTTAAAATGACTAAGCATTTATTGCTGTCGAAGAGTGAAAATTAAAGAGTTCAATAACGTACTTCAAAATAAGAGAAAGATCTTACTATGTCATACGAAACATTTATTATAAAAATTAGAGTTGAACATATACTTATTTTTATAAACATTTCTGCCTTGCATCATTTAAAAAAAGGTTCTTTACAAAATTTTCAAGTGTAGAATTCCTCAAAAAGGAATATGAATATGTCAGTTAAAAATAGTACTCAGTTAAATTTTACCACAACACAATCAACAAACAATGCTTCTCTTTATAAATATGGCATTATCTTAGCTGGTGCATCGGAAGTCACACCTTTGCATTTTACATTATATGAGCTAATCAGAAATATTTTATTATCATCCCTAGGGTCTCTGTACCTTTTAATGCATTTATATATCTTTTACTCAACTATTTTTTCTAACAATGAAAAGTTTTCTGAAAAATTAAGTTCCCTTCCGAAGAGATGCTTATCATCATGTTCTGACGTAGTTTGTTGCTGGATATTTCTGTCATTAATATAGAGTATATTTCTTAATATGGTGTAAGAATAAATATTTCATAATTATAGATGCGTAAGGATAGCATGACATATAAGGAAAAATTAAGGAAATTACCCTAAGTTGTTAAAATTTTTTGTAGCATAATATAAAATTCAGTTTTAATTACAATGTCATTTAAAAACTTTGTTCATTAAGTTTTAAAACTTGAGTGTTGTGCGTATAATTATCATTCTGGGCACGACCTTGATGTGTTATTTTGGCAGCATGGCTTGAATATTGTATTAATTATAAGTAAATCTGAGTACTGTATAATTATAAGTAACCTCATCATAATCACAACAGGAAGAATTTTTGCATAAATGGTAACGACTAAAAAAATGAAAAAAAGAGTTTCAATGATTTGAATTATTATGTGATCTTTAATGATGCTATATATAAATCAATATATCTGGAGTTTGGAGAATTTTTGTAAATAATTAAGGAACGTCATATAAACTTGTGGAAAGCAACTTTCCAATGTTCAGCATTAAATGGGTATCCAAAAACTTGAAATTTGAATAAAATATACACATATTTCATGAACATTATTGAAAAAATATAAACTTGGAATATATATTCCAAGAATATATATATTCTTGGAATATATAATATATTCCATATATATTCTTGGAATACATAATATATTCTTGGAACTGAGGCTTTAAAATAACTCTCAAGTTTTGCTAAATTTCATATCAATAGATAAATTTATCTCAAAATAATTCCCAGTGATTTAACCTGATGAGAGAGACATCGAAGGAAAGATTGGATTTTATGGGTTGGAAAAGTCAGTTAATATTTTTTTAATGAATATTTGGACGGTGATTTTATTTTATGTAATCCAATAATGACATAAGCATCGATCATTTTGGTAAGTTTAATTTTAAAGGAAAAACTATGTCAAAAGTCATTTTGATCAATTTAAGGAAAATAAAGGATTTCATAAGAGATTACGAATTACTGTATTATCAATTTTCTGAACAATAATAAAATATATTTTATGTTTTTAATGTATTATCTCTAGAAAAAGAACTAAATTATTTTCCCTCTCTTTAATGAAATTTACTAAAAATAAGCTTATCTTGCTTTTCAGTCTTCACTTTTCTTTAACCCAATCTATCTTATATCTCTTGGATTTAGAGGGTCAATTGTCTTTAGGTTATTAACCCATAGACAACTAATTCACCAAGTTCTTTATCAAGCATGAAACTATGAAGAAGCGGTGTGAGAGGGGTGGAACAGTTTTTTTAAAGTATATGAGTTTAAATAGAGCCTGATAGCTTTGATATAAAATTGATATTTATTGAGGTCTTTATCAAGAAAGTACATGCAAGTAAATAGGAAATAGAACGTGTTAAAAAAAGACTGAAATTACTTAATAGTAATATGTTTCATCACTTAAAGGACTGTATTAAGTATTAGTTCTCAACTCTTGTCTTTGGTAATTTTTAGTGATACCCGCACTTTTTAAATATTGGATAAAGAAATATTAATTTTTCGACAGCATATTCAAAAGACAACATGAAACAGCATTTTTAATTATTTTTTATCGAATCTGAACACATTTATCTTGAACACGCCAAGATTTTGCTCAGCTTAACGTACTCTTATGAATTAATGTATGCAACAAAAACTGAACGACAAAGATCAAACGACAAATATACTCCTCAGAAAATTTAATATAGCGTATTGCAGTCAACAATGATTTTAATTCCCAGGGTAAACTTAGACTGCAAAAATTGAAACAGAAACTTTTATCTCTTCCTAGGACGAAAGCTACGTCGTTAAGAATTAACGCATACGGAAAAAGCAGAAAGGGCAGAGGAAATAGGACAGAAAATATCAAAATAAGGAAAATCTAGTGTTTACATGTCGTGGTCTAATGCTAACTTTGACTTCTACACGTACATAAAAGACTGATCTAGAAGGTGATGAAATTTAACAAAAAGTATGCCATCCTTTGTTTGGCGATACCTTGAATACACGGGTGAATACTAATGCCTTTGAAGATGCACTGCAAGGTGCATTATCCTTATACATTATAATTGTGTAAGTACACGCAAAAGACAATAAAGCAAACTAGTTAAAGAAGTGTTTATAGATGCGATAGCATAGACTTTTTAATGTGTATTACATAGAATTTAGAAGTCATGATCAAAATACGTCACACAGTTTTGAAATGAATCATTTCCTCAAAAGATTTCGTGAGGTTCATTAAGGTATTGTAAGACGATGTGATGGTCTGATGGTCAACCCACGTGTTAAGCAAGCGAGGGGTCCACTTTTGATTCCTTAGTAATCTTACTTGTTTAGAATAAAAAAAAAATGTGATTGAGAATGTATCGCAGATTTGTCGTCATCACGTAGTGTAATATATTTTTCATACACCGTTGGCAAGGGAATAAAATAAAAAAATTAAACAACAAAATTTTAGCATGACTAAAGGTTTGGTATTTATTTGATTTTTAAATTCTGGAAACACAAGAGTGAAACATTGTCACAGTATCTAATAAATACAAGTTTCAGAGTAGAACTGTGTAACGTTTCCTTTCGTTTTCACTTTGGATTTTCATCTTACGAGTGATAAAAAATCTGAAGAATCTCCGTTACTTTTCCTAATTTTCATATTGTCGCACCCGTAGGGTTGCCCAGCAACAATGGCATAATATTAGTGCCTCAATGGAGCGGGAAAGAGTAAAAAGAAATAACATTAAAGAAAACTCAGCTGTGATATGGCGAAGGTCAGTGTAATAAATGTAATGCAAGAAAACAATTTCGAACATACATTGCACGTACTAGGTCATTTGTCTTCAACGAGAGGATTTTGATATTTCTACCTAATGACTGCTTGTGTAAAGACGCGTTTGGTACAGTGTTTTTTCAAAAATTCAAATTAGGGGTAGTAATATTTGGAGTGTGTACTTCCTATTAATACAAAGTTAGCCAACAGGAACAGTTCCTAAATTAGAGTTCAGTAATTTAGAATAGGTTATTTGAGCGCGCGAGGTATTGAGGATTATGTATTTTAAAATTACAAGTGACCTTCAATCTCGTTCTTTTAAATTTTCAATATTATATTCTATATACAAAAGGAGAATAATTAATATTATTTTTTACTACATTTAAGACACTTAAAATTTACAAATAAGTATTTTGGGGCAGAATAAGACCTGTTTTTCGAAAAATTCTTCAAAATGCTCCATGCGCATTCATTATCTTCTGATTTCTTCCAAATTTCTCAGGACTGTTAATTCAAGCGTTTGTCACAAAACTGGGCATAAATCTTTGGAACCATAAATATTTTTCAAATTTATAGACCATGAAATAAAGTAAAATCCTGCAAAAACTTAATAAGACCTGTTTTTCAAAAAATTCATCAAAATGCTTCATGCGCATTCATTATCTTCCGATTTCTTCCAAATTTCTCAGGACTGTTAATTCAAGCGTTTGTCACAAAACTGGGCATAAATCTTTGGAACCATAAATATTTTTCAAATTTATAGACCATGAAATAAAGTAAAATCCTGCAAAAACTTAATAAGACATGTTTTTCAAAAAATTCTTCAAAATGCCAGCATTTTTCAAAATGCTCCATGCGCATTCATTATCTTCTGATTTCTTCCAAATTTCTCAGGACTGTAAATTCAAGCGTTTGTCACGAAACTGGGCATAAATCTTTGGAACCATAAATATTTTTCAAATTTATAGACCATGAAATAAAGTAAAATCCTGCAAAAACTTAATAAGACCTGTTTTTCAAAAAATTCTTCAAAATGCCAGCATTTTTCAAAATGCTCCATGCGCATTCATTATCTTCTGTTTCTTCCAAATTTCTCAGGACTGTTAATTCAAGCGTTTGTCACAAAACTGGGCATAAATCTTTTGAACCACAAATATTTTTCAAATTTATAGACCATGAAATAAAGTAAAATCCTGCAAAAACTTAATAAGACCTGTTTTTCAAAAAATTCTTCAAAATGCCAGCATTTTTCAAAATGCTCCATGCGCATTCATTATCTTCTGATTTCTTCCAAATTTCTCAGGACTGTTAATTCAAGCGTTTGTCACGAAACTGGGCATAAATCTTTGGAACCATAAATATTTTTCAAATTTATAGACCATGAAATAAAGTAAAATCCTGCAAAAACTTAATAAGACCTGTTTTTAAAAAAATTCTTCAAAATGCCAGCATTTTTCAAAAGGCTCCATGCGCATTCATTATCTTCTGATTTCTTCCAAATTTCTCAGGACTGTTAATTCAAGCGTTTGTCACAAAACTGGGCATAAATCTTTTGAACCACAAATATTTTTCAAATTTATAGATCATGAAATAAAGTAAAATCCTGCAAAAACTTAATAAGACCTGTTTTTCAAAAAATTCTTCAAAATGCCAGCATTTTTCAAAATGCTCCATGCGCATTCATTATCTTCTGATTTCTTCCAAATTTCTCAGGACTGTTAATTCAAACGTTTGTCACAAAACTGGGCATAAATCTTTTGAACCACAAATATTTTTCAAATTTATAGACCATGAAATAAAGTAAAAAAATTCAAAAACTTTAAAATAAAACGAAACAGGTAGATTGAAAAAAATATATTTATAGCTTTAGATTCATACAAAAAAAAATCCAATGCACAATTATGTTTTTATAATACATATGCTAAACTTAAATGATATGGAATACGTTTGGATCATTTTGAAAAATGCTAGAATTTTTGAAAAATATTTTGAAAAACAGGTTTTATTCTACCACAAAATAATTATTTGTGAACTATAAGTGTCTTTAATGTAGTTGAAAATATTAATTATTCTCATTTTGTATACAGAGTAAAATATTGAAAATTTTAAAAAACGAAGTTGAAAGTCCCTTGTCTCCTTAACTTTTGCACTGGAAACGAGTACGATAATTTAAAAGTAGTTTGATTGCCCATAAAGTAGACGTACTTAAGATATAAAAATAGAGGACAGTGATTAAGACTTATTATCTCTAATGCGTAACCTGCTTGAAAAACTAAATCCTTTTTGTAGACAGAGAAATATGCCAAACTATTGATTTTGTTAGTTATAAAACAGCGATTTTACCTTCAATGTCAGTAATGCGGAAAATTAACTGCCAAACGTATATCAGAGAGAGTATTGTGCAATACAAATTTCGAGGAGAGTATTAATACAATACACTCTACTATCTCTGCAGCATCTGTGATCAATTTTAATAGCAAATTTTCTCTTGCGTAGTTATCTGTGAGCAGAAATAAGCACAATGTAAGAATGCACGCGCATTTTGAATAACATGTGCAATATTAAGTTTATTTTCTCTCGGAATACACAGGACTCAAGATCTCACGTGACTCTAGTTCCAGGAAAGGATATTGAATTTTCATTAAATGTCAGCTGTAAATATATAGTTTACTCCCAGAATTTCACACAATATTCCATCTGCGATCAATCATTTTGTCTGACTCACCATTTATTTTCCAGTTTGACTGTTTTTCTAGCGTATATAATAAAATATGCAAAAGTAAACTTTGCAAAGCCAATTTTGCATCACTTTCATAAGTTTGGAGTGTTACCGCAACATCTGTGATAGTGGAAAATGTACTTCGATAAAAAAGTACTGTTGAAATGTAGCATGATAAATTTAAAACATGTAAATGCCCAGGCCCTGATTTTCCATTGGGTTCGGTAGGCCCGGGCCTAGGCCCCCCCCACAAAATTTTAATTTTAAAAGAATAAAAAATTACCAATTCAATTTTTTAAAAAATTTACCTTTTTTAATTGCAATTTTTTTATATATCCTTTCAAATTTGATTGATTGATTGGTTCATCATGTATAGTTAGTTATATGTATAGTTCATCATATGTATGTTATAGTGTATATAAGGGATTAGTAAGTTTTTCTGGTTGCATTGTATTGGTGTTTTAATGATGAAGTTAATATGTTGTATTGCGTTTTGTTATTTGATAATATTCTAGGCTTCTATCAGATATAAGGCCTCTCTCATTGTACATTTCCTTTTGCCTGTCAGCAATAGTCGCGAGAATGTTTTATGTATGTTTATGTAAGGGGCGACGCAGTGCTCGCTGGGCAAGCGGAGGGAGAGTTTAATCCCGCTTCTGTTTGTGGTCTGTGTGTGTGTGGTGCGTCTACTGAAGTGAATAAATGTGTTTCTGTTTAGATTCGCCTTTTTACTTTTAAATTCCTCGAGCCTCTGTTTCGGGCGCAAATAAAATTTCACAAATACACCGTAATTTCTACCCGATATTACGCATCGTTGTAAAATGAAGGGTCGAGACCAAAAACTCAAGAAAAAGACGAATATACACAGAAACACATTTATTCACTTCACTAGAAGCACCACACATATGGTGCATATACATTGGTGCAGAGTTCTCTGCCTGTGCCTTGGGGAATCCAGTGATTTATGTTCACTCTGTACTCTGTACTATGCGTGGATCGCCTCCTCTGGCGGTCCATCAATGAAAGGGCGGGGGGGGGGTCAGCGGGTCAAATGGTGTCGACCGGGGTCGGGGGAGACACCAGATCAAAGAGCGGGAATGGGGGTGGTTCTAAATACCGTGTCTAATGTTACCGTGACTAATGTGATGACAGGAGTCGGGGATCTGCAGGCAGAGAACTCTGCACCAATATATATGCGCTAATATATGTTACACAGACCACAGACAGAAGCGGGATTAAACTCTCCCTCCGCTTGCCCAGCGAGCACTGCGTCGCCCCTTACATAAACATACATAAAACATTCTCGCGACTATTGCTGACAGGCAAAAGGAAATGTACAATGAGAGAGGCCTTATTTCTGATAGCTTCTACGCTTCAAATAGCCAATTCTTGGTAAAATGGTGCTTTCACAATGATTCATGATTATTTTATTTTTGTGTGTCAATTTTACCCCCACATCAGTGTTAGGGGGCCCCCATCCCAAGTTGTGCCTATGGTCAAGAATTTTCTAAATCGGGCCCTGTAAATGCCAAATCTCTAATTTTAAAATTACTCCTCTTAAATTCCACATTTATAAGTTAAAATTATTTTTTTCAAACCTGTAATCAAACATTTTATTCAAAAACTCCTTGTTAACAATACATTTTGTTTCAATATTGGTTGTTTCATTGTATGAGTGAATACTTTCTTTCGGAAGCCACAAAGCATTTGGTTAAATGCGTAACCTTTCTGCATTTTTAGCATGGACTTCTTTTCAAATATCTTTTTATAACAGTTCTATATATTTGGGGATCATGATTTGAATGAAAAATGTAGTTAAAATCCTTCTGGAAATTTAACTACGTGAGAGTTAAGGCTGTTATGTACTAACCCCATTGGATTCGCTCACCTCAATGTTAACCTATGAAGAAAATTTGTCCACGGATCGCCGACTTGGAATCAAAGATTTTTTTTTAAAAAATTGTACTCCGTCATAGAGAAAGAAATTTTACATTTGTGTACCTTTTTCGATTTTTAAAAAAAATGCAATTAATATTTTAAAATTTAAATTATTCGGGAAAAAATCTGGTATAGTGTGTTTTAAACGCTCATAAATTCCTTCGGTGGACGAAATTTATAAAATGAATCCGGTAGCGCTTTGCAGAAAAGTTCAGGCTATCTGACAATACCAATTTTATTGGATTATCAGCATTTATGTACCTGTAAATAGTTGACAAAAATATATTTTAAATAAAAAATTTGGGGGCAGCGCTTAACCCCCGTATAGAGAGAGAACCATTACAATCCTTCAAAATGTTAATCCTAAGGGGGGTGGAATTCTCGAACTGTCAACTGCACTCCTCCCACTACAAGAATCTGCAAAAAGAGGAAAAGGGAAATAAGATTGTTTTCTTAGTACATAGCAGCCTTAAGTACAACAAATAATCTAATTTCTTAGTTGATAATTTTCTTAATTATAAATTGTTAGTAGACAAATATTTAAATCAAGATATAGTATAAACGTAAGATTAGTGAAATAGTATAAACTCTAGATCAGTTTAACTTTTGTTAATTTTTACAATTGTGTTTTTAATTTTTTTTTGTTTTGCAAATATCAAACGGAAAATCTTTTAAATATTAAATTTTATCTTTACTGGGTTCATTAGAAATATATATTTTATAAAAAATAAGAGTTGGTGGGACTTATGGGCCCTGGTCAGAGCATTCCAGACCAGGTCCTAACAGGCTGCGGTCTGAGGGGTTGTCTCCGGTTTCGAATGACATCATAAGGGTCGGAGTTCGATTTAGCCATTTGCCCCCCCAATTTTGACCAGGGGCAAAATCTAGGGGACTCGTAACGTCTCCCACCCCCACTAATATCATAGAAGAACTTTCCGACCTACGGAATTAATGTGCACATATCCAGCCTAGACACTAAGGCATTTAAAAGCATTCGTCAGGATTCGAACCAAGCTCCCCCAGTCCGAGGTTCAGCTCGCAACCACTAAGCTACCTCAGAACCCCTTAAAATAAGAGTAGAAAATAACATTCCATGTTGATCTTGCTCGTACTGCCATCTATTGGCATACTCTGCAAGTAGTTTGAAATATAAGCATTCATTTTTTAGAATTTCATTTTGAATCCTATACGCCTTAAACTGTAATCACCATTAGGGGAATGAATGAACCATTTTAAATATTATGAGCTGAATATTTTATGCGGAAGTTTTATGCATTTTTAAAGCTATTCAAATGATCATTAAATCAAACGCTATTTAATTTCATCTTTCCAAACAAAATAAAAAATCAAATGAGCTTATTTGATAGAAAAACCTAAAATTTAAGTAAGAAACTGCTTAATGTCGCTATGCATTGAGGCTGACTTGAATTTTTTTCTCATGCTAATTTTTTGCATGAATTGTGTTTGTTAGAAGAGAGCTAAATAGCAGCACAGAGGTTTGAATATGTTTATATATATATATAATATATATAATATTAATATATATATATATATATATATATATATATATATATATATATATATATATATATAGTAGTTCGATATATAGTTCAGCATATTCAAACTATATATTAAGCATGTAGTTTAACATACGTTGTGATATGTTCATCCCATAGAATTATAAAACAATGAAATAATTAAAACTGTCGAAAACTTATTACGTTGTCACAGAACTCTGTATTAAAAGAGATCTAAACTATTTCAATAAAAGTAAAAAAGTATTTTGTATTCATGACTTTTATGCATAAAGTTTAAAATAAACTCACAATGCAACCAACAATGAAGTCAATTAATATTAATGATGACATAATCGTAAAAGGGGAACTCAGAATACTAACTCCAATTAACCAGATACATATAACCTATCTTGTCTCACGACAAGTGCCTCCGCATTGGGGAAAAATATATATATATATATATATATATATATATATATATATATATATATATAACCTATCTAGCCTTCATAAAGGAAGTTGACATGTAGCTTACATAAATTTTTAAATACATATTTCGAGAAAATGGTCAGAATTCTGAACAATAAAGTCATGTTTGAAACACATTTCCTGGCAGACATCTAGAAGATTCTTTTCGAATTTAGAAAAATGAAAATGTGAAAATAAAGCATTTATTCACGAAGGAATAAGCGTGCTTGCCATTAGCCGTGATTGAGGAACATATACTTGAAAACATAGTTTGGAGTAAACGTTCTCTTGGAGATATCGATTAAGGAAATACAAACCAAAGAACATACAGATATAATTATATTTAATTGTCCAATTAGTTTCAGATAAAGCAAAATTTATCATTTAAGGCCGAAGAATGAACAATATGGAAGGCGATGGGGCAATAAGATTAAGACGGAATAGTTAGACGGAATTAGTTGACCTTGCAAATCTTTAGTCGACATTAAAATTGTGGAGAATTTTCCTCTTGGATTTTTTTGCGGATCAGAGATTGATAAATGCATATTTATGAAATATATTTTTTACATATGAAAATAGATAAAATGAATGCGCAAAAAATGAATGCGCAAGTATCCTTTTTTAAAATTATTGTTTTCTATATGGAATTTACATTTTGTAGCGATAGATAAAAATGATTTAATGAACTTTAAAAAACTAAAACTTAAAAAGGTATGCGTTCTTTATTTAAATGTATACCTTCATAAGTATAATCATAATTTAAAAAATATTTCAGGTAGTCTCTTCTAACGAAACTATCGCGGGTTATTAACGCAGGATTACTTATCGTTGCTTACCTCTTTTTTTTTTTGGAACGCATTTTGGACTCTGCTGTTTAACTATTTACTGCTATTGGATTTGGCGCGCTACCAAAATTATAACTCACGACGAAGGACGGACACTTTTTTTCTTCCCGGAGGACCGTTATTGTGGAAGTAATCCTACGTAAAAAGTATTCGTTTGCCAATTTATGAATAGAAATATGAGAGCGTAATATGAACACTGAAAATCTGTCAACTAACGCATTAATCTCCTTCAAGAAGTCCTTCAAGTCTTCAAGTCTTCAAGAAGATCTTTTCGCTAAACTCCTTAATATAAGTGAACGGATTATCCGGTTCTCGGTTAATCTATGCACCGCAACAGGAAAAAAACTAGAAAAGAAATACAAATAAACAAACAGGACGTCAAAATAACCAGCTCAGAATTTTTCCAACGGATGAAATGAAAATCAATGTAAGCTTTACTACCCTTTTAATTAAATACTATTCGAGTCACTCATGTAGTTAGTTCCTTTAAAACTTATAACTGGTTCACTTTTTATAGTACGCTGAGTTTTTTTCTGAGTTACCCGCGTTTTTTATCCCCGTATATTAATTAACTGTTAATTTGTGTAATACAATGATATATATATATATATATATATATATATATATATAAAGTTTTCGAGTTATAAATAGAATAAATAGAAATGAAAGCCAGCATCGTTGTTTAAAATGTGTTCTATCGCAATCAGTGATATTATTTTGAAATTGCATTTAGACTAGCTACACTTCCATTTGTTCCAAACTGCAACAAGCAGAGCGTGACTGTTTAACATTAAGCAATTCTTTTGGGAAAATAAGTTCATATAATTCAGGATGGGCCTAGGAGCTCTTTAATAACACAGCTACTCCGTTTTCATTTTCAACTAGCGACTGTACAACTAGTACATAATCATATTCGACTTGAGACAACAGAAGTAGTTTATGCTATTAGTTGTTTTCAAAACTCCATAGATTGTCTTTTCTAGGTAATACGCAACGCATTAATACTTTCAAAATACAAGTTATATATTAATGCTCATTTATTTGTACGGGTGTTTTGAGAGACGATTTTAAATATTTGATATGATTCTTTTATGTGTAATTTAATAAGTAATTGTTAGTTTTGAAATTTAAGCGTCCCTATTTTTCACGTGTGCTAGATTCGATGACGGTTTAAATATGGTGATGATCTTCTGAGCTTGCCAAGTGTGCTGTGAGTTTATGTTAGATACCGAGATGAATAGAGGATTATTAGCATAAAGTACTAAAGAAAAAGTTCAAAACATAAATGTGTGTGAGTGGGATTTTACTTAAAACACCTTTTCTGATATTATTTGATGATATAGCATTCACATGACAACTTTTGTGTTTGACAACTTTTACGTAAGTATTACAACAAAATCTCATAAAAATGTTGTCAATTTTGATGTTTTCCTTTACTTGAAATCTCTAATTAGAGGATGCTTTTAAAAAGATCCCCAATCTTTCAAAATCATGTTTTGTTTCATAAATGTTTTGTTTCAGGATGCAGAATGGCGTCTGAGCTAGAAGCTGCATTGCCGCCAATAACAACTGTAGGTAGTCAACCGGTTAACTATGGCCATCCTCCATCAGCTAGGTATGTATTGCAAATTTTAAAAGAATAGCTTCGGACACTATTTTACGGGTATTTTCTACATCCTTGTTACAATGGCGTTGAAAAACACGTACAGAAAGATTCTTTAAGCAATGCAATTAGTTTTCAGACACATAAATTCCTATCATGGTCTTGATTGTATAATAAATTCCGTCTCCTATTTCTTCCTGAAAACTAAATCAGCGTTCAGTGCCATAATAGTCTAAACTTCTGTGAACATTCACTGGGGTAATGGGGCGTCACTTTGAAGTGGATCATTCCAATTTTCCGAAGAAGTACTGAACTGAGATGGCGAATCTATAGAACGCAGTCTACAGTGAGCCACAAAAAATTTTTCAAGACACTCGGACGATCAATTGTAGAGGAGTACATGATGAAAGGAGTAAAAACCACATTTTAAAATAATTTATATAAGTTTTCATTGTTTATTTTATATGTAAAACAGTATTAGTTATATCGGGGTTGATTTTCTTGTGTTAATATCTCTAAAATTTAGATATAATTAATGCAAATTTTTATGTTAAAAGTTTACCAGTTCTTAATTAAAATAGACAGCACCTCACGAAATATTATTTTCAAATTTCAGGACATGAGGGCAAAATAAAATTTTCCCGACCCTTTACCCAGTACATCTACTTAGTTTAAATATTTACATGAAAATACAAATAAAGCTATTTAGGAATAACGTTTTAACAAAGTTAATTTTTTGATTAAGTGAACATATTTTTTGTATTTTCTGTTACGAACTGTATCGTTTAAACAGGTATGGAAAGTTGTCGGAAAAAATTCGGCGGACGGCTCCAGGAGAATTCCAGTGCTCTGTTTTTTGTGGCGGCAAGAAGTGCAAGTATGACAGTTCGAGCTGGCATAAAGAAGATATGGCAATTAACGGCATTTATTCACATTGGTAATATGAGAAAATCAAAGAAAATTAGTTTTTAGAAGTACCATTTGTTTTAGCGAATACACATGGGTCTATTTTTTCTCGAGCGCGTGCAGAGCAGTAATGAAGTACTTCAACTTTTTATAAATTCAGCCACGAGTAAGGAGCTATTTTAAAATGTTGAAATAATGAACGAAGTAGTAATTTTAACGGTATATTATACTTTACAGGTGAGCAATGGAATACTTGGTACTCTTACTCCATAACGGATGAGAAAGGGAAGATTTTATCGAAATTTAAAGTGAATGAAATTTTTTTAAATATTTATTTTACCTTACATATTTTTTCTAATTAACTAGACATGTGCGGGCGTCTGGTTTTTGACATAGACAAAAAATGTTCCGTCTCCAAACTTATTCTCTGTACTTTCTTATATTTGTGTAACGTTATTAATATCATACCTAAAATTAGTTTTGCTTGTCGCATGAGCATACTAATAAAAGGTGGATTAAATTTTATAAAACCGTATATTCAAAAATATTTTAATATATTTCTAAGTGTTCATCGCTAGAAGAAAATAGTTGTAACTTTTATGACAATATTTATCTAAAAGCATCTGTTACAAAAATAGGGATGAATTAATCTTCGTGACCGTCATCCATATATAAAAAAAAACATTTAAAGCCCCAAGGTTTTGGTAAAAAATACCAGCATTATGACTAAGGGAAACAGTTTATAGTTATTGTTCTTTAGACTATTGAAAATAATTTTGAAGTATCTTGCTGTCAACATTAATTTTGTCTTTCTAGCGGACAGCTAGTTCATTTATTCATTTATTAGGATTTATTAGGATGCTATTTGCGTATAATGAACGTTCTTGATTCCCATCTGAAAACTTCTGATTGAAAACAGATTATGAATTATGCGGTTGTTACATAAACCTCCATACGCGTTTCTCCATGCACAGAAAGTGATTAACTTTCCTGTTTTCTTGATATTTAGACGTGTTGACACTAGATGTTGATTATTTGTACTGTATTTGCTTTTCCAGGATAACGAATGATATTTTAGCAATGGCTAGACCAAATACAGAGATCATTGAGAAACACAACGTGATTCAGCAGTTTAAAGAGTAAGTACAATTTAATAAGTATTAATTTTACCTGCTTTATAAGCGGTGAATATTCAGTTTTTCTGATTGATGTTTCTTTCATTTGTT
Source organism: Dolomedes plantarius (assembly GCA_907164885.2). NCBI lineage: Eukaryota > Metazoa > Arthropoda > Arachnida > Araneae > Dolomedidae > Dolomedes > Dolomedes plantarius. The sequence goes on along the minus strand of OU015494.1, from coordinate 133,118,619 downwards.
TTTACCAACAGCAAAAATATTTCTTCAATAATAAACCTCCAGATGCCAGGGGAGCATTCATCCTGTGGTAGCAATTTAGATGCTTCAGGATTTTCATACAATCCTCAATTGTTCATGGACAATGACAGTAAGTGTTTAAGAAAATACGAGTACATGTATAGCTTTAAATCCAGAATATTCTCTCTATTTTATCCGTTCATTTTTTGCATTAATGAATCGGGGAAAAGATTTTGTGATTTATACAACTACACTGCTGGCCACTGTAAATGCTACACCCTGAAGGAAACATGCAAATAACATGAAATTTACAACATGCATTAGGGGAGGTAAGATATGCAAATGATTAGAATTTCAGCGCAGACGCACATCACGCGCGCCTGTGGCGCCACTTCAAAGCGCTATTTAAGGCTTGGAGATTTCGACGATTTCAAGTTGGGCAATTGTGTTTTTCTTGTGGTTTTTTCAAAAAAACGATCAATTATGCCTCGTCGAAAACAGCGATCATCTTTTGATCAAGTATCCGAGTTCGACAGAGGAAGGATAGTGGCCTACCGAGATTGTGGATTATCTTTCAGGGAAATCGGTAGTCGTGTTGGACGAAACCAAACAACTGTAATGCGGATATGTGATCGTTGGATGCAGGAGGGTACGACGGACCGGCGTGTTCGATCGCATCCACCTCAGCGCACCACTTCACGTGATGACAGGCAAATTGTGCGCATGGCAGTGACGGATCGCTCAATCACATCACGAACCATAGCACAGAACATGCAGTCTGTAACGCATCATCCAGTATCTGCGCGTACCATTCGACGCCGTTTACAGCAGAGTGGTATGTCCGCAAGACGTCCATTGCTTTGTCTACCCTTGACGCAGAACCACAGACGTCTCCGCCGCCAATGGTGCGATGACAGAAGGATGTGGACGGCAGAATGAAATGAAATTGTCTTTACTGACGAGTCACGCTTCTGTCTGCAACACCACGATGGTCGCATTCGAGTCTGGAGACACCGTGAAGAGAGGATGCTGAACAGCTGCGCTATGCACCGCCACACTGGTCCTGCACCGGGTATTATGGTATGGGGCGGTATTGGATATCACTCTCGCACACTTTTAGTACGCATGGCCGGTACTTTAAACAGCCAGCGCTACATCTCCGAGGTGTTGGAGCCAGTTGTCCTTCCTTACCTTCAGGGCTTGCCCACAGCCATATTTCAACAGGATAATGCGCGACCACACGTGGCACGCATTGTCCAACGGTTCTTCGTCAATCATCAGATTGAAATGCTTCCCTGGCCGCCTCGCTCTCCGGATCTTTCACCGATAGAAAACATGTGGTCCATGGCTGCTCTACGATTGACCCAGATTCCATCCCCAGCTGCCACAGCAGATCAACTTTGGCAACGTGTGGAAGCTGCTTGGTCTGCTGTACCCCAAGAACTCATCCAAAGTCTCTTTGAATCAATGCCGAGGCGTGTGGCAGCGGTGATCTCCAACAATGGCGGCTACTCTGGCTACTGATTTTGGCAGGAACCACACTTCACAGAAGTCTATAAATTTAATCATTTGATACTTGGTCAACATGTTAGCTACAAAATAAATTTTGTTGTGATATCTCTTGTCTTTCTTGGTGTTGCAATTTGGGTGGCCAGCAGTGTATTTATACGATGATTTAAATCAGCGCAATAACGACAAAGATATTTAACTGGTCTGAAAGCTTAAAATAGTGCATGTAACAGATATAAAAAGAAATTTTACGCGTTGTAATTTCCATATATTTATGCTTTTCTGACAAATTTTATTTATTTATTTTTTCAACTGTTTTGCGGTATAAATGGTTATATTGAAGTATTATGTGACCGGTAAAAATAGTATTACAGAAAGAGGCTTTTAATTAAAAACATTTCCTTAATTAATTAAAAAGGTGCAAAATTATTTTTTCCAATTCCCTAACGCGTCTATAAGTGATCTTGTAACTCTTGAACTAGTGAACCCAAGGATTCGAAATTTAGCTAAATGAATAGTCTTAACAGTTTCTTTGAATCATAAACTTTTATGGATAGTGTCACTATATTGTCCAAAATTTTGAAATTTTAAGGATTTTAAAATCATAGATTAGGATATATTTTGCACAACTGACATTAGAATTTTATATATTTTATATATCTAAAAATACTGAAGTTAGAACTTAGAATTTTACACCATGATATAAAATCCAAATGTACCTGGGTAGATGCAGAAGTGGTGGATATCTTGGATTATTACGCGCATAACATAAGAAGACAACCCTCGTGACTTTATATACCGGGTGAGCCAAAAGTTCGTAAAAACTTTAAAAATTCATAAAAAAGAAGAAACTATGATAAAGAAGTGGAGTTTGCAAGAGAGGTGTCACAAGGAAGTCGGATTTTTTTTAGCAGCAAAATAAAAGTTAAAAAAAGTCACTGGTAGAGTCACTGGTCCAGCTTTGCGAGCACTGCTACTCCCCGTGGACGAATCCGCCGCCATATTATTCATAACGGTTTCCACCGCAGTAATACGGCCCTCCGCCAACGAGGGTCTTCCCCTTCGAGGTCGATCCTCCAAATCCTCGTGTATCACGGTCTTCTATTGTAAGATTTATTTGCATAATTCTGCTGAATCTCTCGCATGTCAGCGCCTTCTGCCAGTGACTATATAACTTTTTAAAATTTTAAACTTTTTAAAACTTTTTAAACTGTTTTTGGCTGCTAAAAAAATCCAACTTCCTTGTTAGCCCTTTCTTGCAATCAGCACTTCTTTATCATAATTTCTTCCTTTTTTATGAATTTTTAAAGATTTTACGAACTTTTGGTTCACCCTATATAGCTTACTTCCTCAGCTTACATTTGAGGCATTATATAAGTTTAAATATAAATAATTCAATAATTAAAAGTATGAATAATAGCAAAAATTCGTTCCAAGTACAATTTTTTGGGGGAAAAAGTACCCTTGTAATTTTTCCAGCATTACAAACAAGGTGAGTTATGATTTAGGGTGAAAAACAGGCAATGCCAATTTTTTTGCGAAATGAATAATCTGAAGTTTAAAAAACATTATCAACTTAATTATGATGAGGAGGGCTGAGAAATGACATTAATGTTAAAATAATGGAGGGACAGAGGATTAGCTACTAAAATAATCGATCGGGACAATATAATTGAAAATCGATAGCTTGTAAATAATCTATTTCATATTCTGATCGATACTACATAAGTCACCATGTTAACAGCTTGTCTGGGCTTCGTTTCCTGGCATATATATGGAGCTTTCATCTATTATTCAACATTTTTTATAGCAAAAGACATTTCTTAGTTATGTTAGCGCATTTTTTGTTCTCAATGTATCATAAAAATAGAATTTTGAAAAAAATGGGTTGATTCAATGTTCAATATGGTTTTTTAAACTGTTGTTAAATTGTATTAACTATTAACCTTTATTTAATTTCATTTTTATATACATAAGGAAATTCAAAAGTTTTGCAAGAGTTTTGCATATCTAGCATATTTATATAAAAGCCCACTAATTCAACTTTTCCGACAACATGTCACAACCACAGGAAGAATCGGATAACAAGCAGTAAAATTATTTTAGTATTTTATTCATGACTGTATTTTCACGGAATCAAATTGTTTACATGTAGTCATTATTAAGTATGATGAGGATTACATTAAAGTTCATCTTGGAAAAAAAAATATTTTAGATAGTCTCTTCTAAACAAAACTATCGCGGGTTATTAACGTAGGATTACTTATCGTTGCTTACCTCTTTTTATTGACGCATACTGGTTCTTTTCTGTTTAACTGTTTACTTCAACTAGGTTTGAGACGCTGCCAAAATTATACGGACACTTTTTTTCATCGCGGAGGACCATTATTGAAGAACTCAATCTTACGTTAAAAAATCTCCTTTAATCCCATACGGCTTGATGACATCTTAGTCTCATTAGAAAATGCTTTTAAAAATTTATATCTTTCATTTGAAAAATTTTGTATTAAAAACTCCTGTTTTCTTCAAACGTTTTTGACTACTATTTATTGCTTTTCAGTTTTCTTCTACAACTTCAGGTGGTAAGTAAAACTGAAAAAACATGACATACGTATTCAGCACATCTTGTTCAATTTAGACATTTGTATCAATATATGCCGTCTTTTATACACTTCTGAAAAAATTTTGCACATACCACCTTGCCATTGAAAATATTGCACGAACATGCACGATTGATGTTTATGTAAATTCTATGCACAAATGCACTGGCAGTTTGTAAATCTGTTATACAGCACGTTTCATGTTTCTTGTTTCTTTTATAAGTGTCACCAACTTTTACAGTTTAATGTAAGGGATTTATTTATAAAAATGAAATGTTTTTTACAATTGACATTTAATCCGACTTTCTAGTTACGTTAAAAATGGTATTAAAATATCCCCCCCCCCTTAATAAAAGGAACATAAACCGAGATTAATACTCACATGCTGATGTTTACACCTTTGTTGTTGTTCTTGTTGTTATGGCTTATGCCCCATTACCGACACTATATCGGATCAAGTCCATAAAGGCTATTGGGCAGAATGGTGCTGCTTTGGTTCTAAATAGCACCTCAAGGGTTGGAGTCAGACTTGGCTAAATTACTTCTTTGTCTTCGTTACGACAGAAAAAGATTCAAGACCGTCCTGAAGCTATTGTTAAACTTAACAATAAGTGGCTTCTGAACTTTAAACAAACAGAATAGTTTCAATAAAAATGAGTTTAAAAAACTCTTTCGGGAAATATGAAATGAGAGAAAGCTTCAGCAAGGCAGTTCTGTAAAGCAAAAGGGGCTTTGTAAAAGGAACTTTTACACTGTGAATCCTGTAATGTAGATCCAGAGAATACAACAAAGCCACGAGAGTCAAACTCATGATTCCAATCACTATAAGTCTTCAAGTTAGTGATTGTTTCCATAAACCAATGATCGGCCCGATTATGCAAAGATACAAAATTTTAAAAGGGTTAGTAACATTGGATATTTTTTTCTTCATGCATATAGATTCTTTAAAATATGTCACGAATATGTGACAAGTATTTTCAACATGCAACTGAAACTCTGTTCATAATACTCAACAGCATTATTTTCCAAGCCCATTTGTGCAAACATAGTCTTTTCCTTTGCAAGTTACGTAAGTATTACATACTTCCCATGAAAATGTTTTTCCCGCAAGTCCTCCTAACCAAGGAGAATTTCCCATAATTTTCCGTAACACAGAAAATACAAAATAATAGTTAAATAAAAATAAACTTTTAAGCACATTATTACGAGAAGTATTTGGACTGCACCTAACAAGAAAAGAAAAGGAAATTTTCATAACCTAGTGCACATGTTTGGTATGTATTGACTATCATATATCATAAGGATAGCGTGGTAGATTTACAGATGTTATTGGAAGCTGCACTGTCATGGAACGTGGAATTTGGAGATTTCCTAAAAAATTCGCCGGTTGGTTAGTTATTTGGTTTGGTTGGCAATTTATCGGAACACAAAGGCTAGAGGCTAGACTGATCGGGAGTTACTGCTTAAAGCCGGTTCCGTACGGCTACAAACACAGGCCTACTTAAAAAATTATCTTTTAGGTGATTAAGATAAGGTTTTTTGCCTTACTATGTTATAGTGACTGGAATTATTTACAGTCTTCCCGAAATTCAAGACCTAAAATTCAGGCTTTTTAAAATCAATGATTACAAATCATACGAAACCTCTGTAAAAAGAAAAAAAATCAAATCTAAAGCTGCCGTCCGCGACTTATAATGATCTCCTCATGAGACATAAGCCTTAATACATTGTAGGATAGAACTTATTCTCGTAGATGAACCGGTTAATAATGGAGAGAACAGAATCTCCCATGAACTCTGATGTTCAAATTACCAGTTGTTGAAGTAAAATTGTGAGTTAATTGGAAAAGGATCATTGCGTAAGTTAAAAAAAAGCACGTCTGTCGAGAGTGTAGAGGGTTCTACGATCGTTTCCTGAACTAATTAGTAGCATTTTTTGCTAAAGAAAAAAATGAATAGTTTTTGTATGTGCGACTTAATGATAGTTATAGTCCAAATGCATTGAGTGATCTTGATGAGAAGTCAGGAACTTTCACAATCTCTCTCAGGTGGGGTCGCTTCTGTGGCTAATAAATAGAATAATTGTACGGCGTACTGGTGCAACGGTGAAGCACATTTGTTCTAAATGCTGAAGATTCTGGGGCTGAAAGTTCGATTCTGGGGATATCAACTTGTACTTTAAATTTGAAAAATTGGCAAATATGAGAATACATGGCTGAGTAGATTATTATAAGGTGACAAAAAATATTTGGACATTAAAGATACGCTGTCAAATCTGTGTAAACAATTAATTACTTGAAGATACGTGTTGTGTATAAAATAAAGCATATTAAAGAAATATGTTACACATACTCGTGAAACCAAGTTCTTGGAAGAATATAGAAGACCTAAAATTTATAAAGTACAATTCACAGTCATTTCATAGTGTTCAGAGGTTTTGTAATAGACATATCGACTTACAGAGGAATAGTAAAACTGACATCCATTTTTCAGGCCTCTAAAGAATGTAAATGAATTTTCACTAGTATTCATATTCATCACTTTGAAAATAAAACTTCTACTTATATATGTTCATACTGTTACATTAATTAAAATATTACTGTCCGGAAAAATAAGGATTTTAACATTCATATGTTTACTTCCAGGAAAGATTATGGTACTGTGTCCGAAACTATGATCCTGGATATGGTAAAAGTAATGGCTTTCGCCCTCAGTGAAGGAAAGGTAAATTTATCAATATATAAAATTTAAATTCTGACATATGCTTTTGAGGAAAATACCCGTAAGAGGTTTTTAACTCTTGTATTTTCCTAATTTGGGCACCATTTTGATTGCAATAGCGTGAACTTTTGAACAAATATAGAGAAAAGTTTACCCAAATCCTTTTATTAATTTCCAAAAACTATACCTTAAAATTTCCTACCATATCTTACATCTAAATAAACTAAGATACACGGTTTTAAGCATAGTAAGCTAGGAAAGAAATTGAAAGTAAAAAAATAAAAGAACCTTGTAATATATGTACTAGTGGTTATATATCAGCTTATATTTTCATTAGATTGATTAAACCTAAGTTTTATGTATAGATTTTACATCGATACAACTTGGATTAATAAAACTTTTGGAAAATAAGAATAAACGAAACTAATTTTAAAAGATTTTTACGTATCCTTGGTGAGTCGAAAGAAATAAGTGGTGCCTGAATAAGTTTGAAGATCTGCCGAAACTAAACACTTTCAGTTAATACGTTTTCACTATAAACATTTGACAGTAAATTAGAACTTTTAAGAGAAAGCTGAGGAGAAAGCAGTTTTCTAGTTCACTAGACTGATCTGATTTTTGAAAACTTTTATAAATCTTACATTTGAAATTTCCGGAAGGGTAAACAAAAAATATTTTAGCTGATGACTTTTTGATCTTTTTGTTTGCTATACAATGCTAAAACGTTTAACGAAAGAGTTAACATTAAAAAAAATCATATCACAGAAAGAAGTGTATTTACATATTCTATTCCGGAAAAAGGATCAAGATAATACTTTTACTATTACAGACATCTCTTACAGGCTTTTAAAAATCTCATTTCATCTAATAATACGTCCATTTTGCTCAGTTTTGGATGACTTTAATCACTTTTCAATTTATTTTCCATAATGATCATTTTTTCTTTACATGATTAATTTTAAGTACGAAGCATGGCCTGCCTGGAACCGTGAACCTCATACTAAATGTTATTCGCCACATCCATATACATTTATACTATGTAGTCATACTTATACAGGAATAATGCATTTAGAATAGATAATTATATTTATCTGCACTGTATTAGATGTATATATGTGCTATATCTGTTTACTATTAGGTTGCTGTTCACTGTCATGCTGGGTTGGGGAGAACAGGAGTGTTGATAGCTTGTTATTTAGTGTATTCTTTAAGATGTAAGCCAAATGATGCCATTCGATATATCCGAATTAAAAGGTAAAACTTTCTCAATAACGTTAATGAACAATTTTTGTTTTACTAATTATTTTCTCTTGTTAAATTCAAATCAATGAATACACATATGCTGTTCCTTTAGGCCATGTGCAATACAAACTCGAAGCCAAATAAGCTGCGTTCAGCAGTTTGCTCAATTCATATTGCCACTTTTCACTGTATTTACCAATGTGTAAGTATAAATAAATTTATATCCCCGTTTATTCATTTAAGGCAAAAACATACTGCATTTCTATCTTTGTTTTAAAGTATTGTACAGAGTAATCATGAAACGCAGTTGTTCAGTTTTTGAATATTTGATATTATAATAATTTTTTAAAAACATTTTTATCATTTTAATATTATGGATATTTCGTAAACAATAATAAAGTTATATTAATTTGGTAATTTTATGGATAGAGAAAATGCGCTCTCTATTAATAGTTATACAATTATTGCTTTGTAAATTTTTCAGAGTGTCAAAGGGAACGCCTTTTACTTTAAACCAGCACTTAGCGCGACAAAAGAGAATTATACATGGACTAGAAGCAAGGCAACTGAAGTTCATACCCAAAGTAAGTAAATGAATCATTTATTTACATGAAATTCAGTGAAATTTATGTCTGTAAAAAAGTACTTTTCACTTCGAGAGTTGTTTATGTAGCATTGTAAAACGAATGCTGTAATATAAAAGCAAGAATAAAACACAAAGTTTAACTTATATTGAAGGGAAAAATATAAGGCAATTTGGCACACATTGTTCGTGTTTTTCTTACTTTGTAGAAAAACTTTGTGAATAGATCATTTGAGACGATAGGGTATTACAGTCCAAGGTTTAGATTGAAAAATATCTCAAAGCAATAAAGTCAGCAGATACTTCTCCTCCAACAAATATAATATTGCTGTGATCCAAAGAAAATAATTAGGCAAATCATATCTTACTATTTCGGAAAACATTGCACCATTCGGAATAATGGTGCACTGCCACGAATGTAGCAATTTGTTGCAGGTTAGTGCAACGATGCAAAAAATTGTACAGCATAAATTTACAAAAAAATTTCAACACGGTTCATTCGAAATTCGAATAAGCAAAAAGAACGAAAATCTTAAGTATTAAATCCGTATGAAATAGAGTAGATAAAGAAAAGGAGATATGGAACATTGTTTTAGAATATATCATACATGATTGTATTTAATTACGATTTAGTCTTATAACTAAATTGTATATTAGGCGTAAAAACTTACATACATACATACACACACACACAAACAAACAAAAAAGAAACACATAGGATAGTTGTAGTCACCAATATGGTTTTGTAACATGAGGCCAAAGAAGGTATCTTTTTTCTATTATATTTTTGTAAGATACGAGAAATGAGGTATCTTGAGTGAAAAGAAAGCTACAGGATAAAGGTTATTTGAGTGCAGACAAATTTTAATGAGTTGAAGTTATTTGTTTGCTGGTATCTAATAAAAATTTAATATGTTTGATAACTTAAGCTGCAGCACGATCCGACATGTGTTGTGGTTTTATTATATAAGTGAGCACATTTGAACTTTATGAAAACTATCTAAACCAGATGAAGTCAGTTTGCACAACTTTGATGCACTGAACTAAAAATGGAGCCCATTTCTTTCAATCACGCTTGTAGTTATATTTTAATAACAATTATTTTCTCTTCTAAACATTAAAAATGCATTAGCGATTAAATTTAATCACCCCACATAATACTGCTGCTCTATAAGCCACATATAAGCTTTCCACTTTTTGACTCCTCCTACAGTCTCTGAAATTGCTTAAAAATATTTAATTGGTAGAGTAAAAGCTTTAACGTGGTCGATAATTTAAAAATTTATTTTTAGTGTCAGTTCCAAATCTTTGACCCAAAGCAAATGGAATTTGCCCAAAATATTACAGTGGGGTTTAACCCTTTTCTAAAGACAGTGAAATTAATGTAATCTCTGCTCTTATTGTGAAATTTCTTTTTAGCCAATATCTTCTGTTTATATCTTTTAGGATATCTATTTTGTTTCAACACCTAAAAGAAACCCCAAAACCTAAGAATGGTCGATAGGCCATGAGTCTTCTACCATTTTCATTTCATACAATACATATGTAAAAACATAGAAGATAAAATCAAAGGTAGGGCTTGTGTCGGCTCAGTGGTACAGCTCACTGGTTTTCGGTGCTGCGGGTGCTCGGATCGAATCCTGGCGTCGCGCCATGAAAAATGCCTCCGTTCGTGTCGTCCCTTCATAGGGGGTAATGCTGTCAGCCTATATGGTGTCTCCACAATAAAATGGGCAGTGAAATTGCGGCGTAGTATAGGCGAATGTTTGACGACAAGTGCCTCCGCATTGAGTTAAAAAGTCAAAGGTCACAGAAATTTTAAAATTTCGATATCTCGCTGAGTTTAAACTCTTTCATTATGTTGATTGTACAAAATTAAGGCAGAATGATTTCTAAAGGATAATTATACTTAAATTTTGAACAACTTTTATCACCAAATGGCATTTCTCCCTACAGCGCCACTTCACCCCGCAAAACTAAAACACACACACATTTGTTTTCTCTTTACTTCCAAATCACCTCTAAAACTATGTGTTTAAAACTGATCGAAATATTAAAACTTAAAACTTTTCAGTGACTTAAAAAATTCCCTATTTGAATAAAGATATCCTCTCTTTAAAACAGATCATGAACAATTTTTTATTTGATTGTAAAAGTTCAATTTTACCCAACAGATTCTATATCTCATATGTGAACGTCTTCTGCATCTCTCAAACTGCAATGTTCTATCTCCTATGATTCAACAAATTTGCTATGACATGGACAGTCCGGTAAGCTTCGCAAATTATTTCATCTCTGCCACGTCCAGTGACGATAGCCATTGGAGACCATGTTCAAGTCTTACAGTGATGGATCTTGATTGTTCATCTGGAGAAACTTCAGCTACCTCTCCAGATGGTAGTCAAGAGTTGAAGAATCTCGAAGAAACCAAAAGACCGGGTCCGCCAAGTAGAGGGGCTGCTTATTACTTAGATACTTGTGATTCTAGATGCGACCAAAGTTCTGGAGATTATGCATCAACTCCTGATCTTCAAAACCGTCTTCCACCAGACGGACGAAGCACTGGAAGTCTGTCAGCAGAGCGACGAATGTATCAAGATGAATACCTAGATGAATATAATGATTATGGAGATGATGATTTTGAAACAAGTGATGAAAGCATTGACTCCATGTTAATGGAAGGACACCCAGGAATGTACCTCGCTAACAATACTTGTTATCAAGAGCTAAATAATCACATGGAATTAAGCTCTAATGATGGGTCCAGTACAAATGACGGAGATACCCTGTTGATGGAGGAACGATTAACTCCAACAGATGTAGTCAAAGCTTTGCTTTCTGATCACTTATTGTTGGGAAACGATTATCAGAACAAGTTAAAAGAATTTCAGGTTAGTAAATTACTATAACAACAGAAAATTTTTGTTTTTTAAAATTTCATATTTGAGGGTATTCTAACTCAAGATAGGTAAGATTTTCTTGAATTAAATGTAAAATTTCATTAAAAGAGTTAATGTAACTTTGAGAGATAAGAATAATTGCACATAAGAAAGTATTTATAAATAACGAATATTTAAATTAATAAGGTATTGTTGATTTAGTATCTGAATTTCCCGCAGTGACAGGATGTAATTCAAGTTATATTTTCTTTTTACGAAAACTTGTTATTAGCTATGAAGATATTAGTATTATTACTAATTAAAGAACCTATGTGGGTTTAAAAACCTTTAAAATGTTTAATTTAGGATGTGCTTAAACGATTGCTTGTACATTTGTTTGTGGAAATAAGTGGAATTCAGGTCGGTTCTTAAAAAATGAATAAATAAATATACATATATATATGTTGTGGATTATATAATGTCATTTAAAACAACCACTTTCTTTTTCTCCCCTATCAACCATTTTTTAGTTTGAACATTTTTATTTTGAGGGATTTAAGATCAGTGAATATATAAATATACACATTATATACTCAGGGTTATAGTTACTGAAATTCATATTTTCTTGTGAGAAATTGGTTCAATGCATCTTAGCTGAATAAAAAAAATTCTAATTTTTGGTGTTTGTGTAGTAAGCACCTAAAATACATCGCAAAATAAAATAATTTATTTGAGAGAGTGGCAAATTCAAGTAATGTTCTCCAGACCTATAAAAGAATGTAAAAGCCTTCTATTTACGTATTCGCGTTTTGAATTCTATGTTTAAGCTTTTTTTTAAACTTTAATTACCGCATCTAATAGGCTGTTTCATATTTTCAATGATTTTTTGATTTACAGAAAGAGCTGAACAACCGATCTTCTACATGGGAGAGGCTGAAAAGGGAAAAAGATATAATGTTTTTAACAGGACTTATGTGGAGCTGGATGGAGCATTTAAGGGTTAGATTCGTACTTATAAATGCCTATCCTAAGCATGGCTAAATATTATCTATAATATAAACAGTTTTATTAAAACTTCTCACTTACTTTACTTAGGAGCCTGTTTTGTCGAAGCAAGATCTTACATATATTGTGATAAGAGCTGAAAAACCTGTCGATGCCTTAGTAAGGCTTGATAAGGTAAAATTTTAAAATTATAAAAATTTTTAGATATGTGATTTTTTACAAGGTTTATTGATTGTAAATTGGTCACGAAATTTTTTTACCACTTGGACCTAGAAGCACACTAGCCCTCACGTACATACATACACACACAAGAGAACGTTCACTTTACTTGTCTTATAAAATCGGCATGACTCCTCGCATCTTCACTCCTGTCAGTCGTAAATACATATAATATTGGCAGAATACTTTGAAAGAAATGCTGTATGTATGAATGGTTGTACTGCATTAGACTAGAGTTGAAAAGTGTTCAACCCTGAATTTCAATGCTAGACAACGTTGATGATTCAACATTGAAGTGCATATATTCCTCTTTCACTTCTTGGGTAGTCAAGATCCTTCAGATATATATGCATTATTATAGAGGCAATTTTAAAAGTTATCAATAAAACGCGGAGGATGACTACAGTCAGTTAATTAGTTTCAATGCATTACAACCTTTATGGGTGGTGGGTATTGAGTCCTCAATAAATCTAATTAAAGGAGATGCATCAAAGGAAAAAACAGGATATACCGAAGGACATTTCTTAACATTAATATAAGGACAAAATGCTAAGATTTACGTTTTGTTCACAATTATTCTTGGCTTATTGTTGCCTTTCCTTTTAATGATAACAAGAAAATGTTAAAGTTTTTAAATGTTCTGTAATTATATAATTTTTAAAAACTTAAGGGTTATATATTTATGGACTTGCATTATAGATTATCTGCTTCCAACTACATTTAGTTTAATAATATACAAGGAAGTAAACAACTGAAAAGCAAATAGGTAGTTTAAATGTAAATTCTAGTCTTTGATAATTCTGTAATTTCTTCATAATCGTAATAAATCAGTATTTTTATATATATGATTCAAACCATATTTTCCCCAGATAACTCATTATTCTATTTTCCTATAATGTTCTGAATATATTTCTCCCAAATTGTATTTATATTTCTATCTATGTATCTCTTTCTATATGTATCTATCTATGTATACATGCAGTGAAACAACTTCTCAAGCCGGCCACCACTCTAGACAGCCATATTTTGTTCAGAATCAGTTCACGACTCCATAGGGCCAATGTTATGGAATAAACCCCTTTTAAACGGCCACTTTTATAGGGAACCGTGAATGGCCGCATATAGAAGTTTCACTGTATATATCTATACCTATAACTATCTATTTCTTTCTCTCTCTCTCCCTATATATATATATATATATATATATATATATATATATATTTACACAATAAATGAAAATTTTAAAATAACCGATACATAATTAACTATGGCAGAAATTATATACGTCTTTTACGGATTTCCATCATACTTCACTGTGTTCTGATCTACACTCAGAAGGTTGAAATGGAAAAATGTTAGGGTTTATTTGTGATTTAACAAGATAGTTCACGCCTGTTGTAGCTGTACAAGAAAAATCGGAATTGAATTGCTTTGGAAATCAACGTGGCCAGACCTGACATTTAAAGCAAAGGGAATAGGAAAGAAAATAAATTTTGAGCAGCCCTACAGAAAAGCGATTTACAATGGTTAAATGAAAATTTTAATATGTGGTGCGATACATATTATATTTTATCTTGCGTTTAAAATTTATACATTTCATGCCCATGTATAATTATTTCCTGTAGAGAATGCTATTTAACTCCTTAAAAGGAAATCTTGAAGTCATTGAGTGTAATGAGTAGGCATGGTATAGAAAACAGAAAAGTGCAATAGCGTAGTTAATACAGCTACAATTAACTTTTTAAAATAAATGACAGACCCGCCCCTTAGTCTTTAACTATAGTTTGTGCATTTAGTATAAATACTTTTTTACTCTGTTTTTATTTCAGGGTACACGTTATACTACAGAATATTTGATTCGGTTCATCGCTCGTTTGGTGCCAAATTCCAGTAACATTGTGGACGATCTCTTAAGGCGTCTGGTGGCTTCTCTCACTCATCAATCTATAGGAATCAAAGGATCTTTGTGTCCTGTAGGGGCAAAATGGCCCAAGATGCGCGAAGGAACAACTCGGCATTTGATGATGTTTGTTCAAGGACTTTATGACATAATAACTGGTTTGCAAACCAAAAATGAAACACCTCCTGCAGTGGACAATCATCCAGGCAGTGCTCGATCTAGTAATAATATTAATAGTAACAAGTTTAGTAGAGTAGCAGGTAGAGCATATTTAGGTCTAAACTTGATGGTTAAAGCTATTGGTAAGCCAACGACCCATTGACAATTTTAAGCCTTCATAATAAAATGGCTCAATATATAGCAGATGTGTTGTGGAATGTACCTATACAGCTTTACAAAGATCTTCATTAGTGGTGGTGATATTGAATATATCTGTCTCTGTTACTGAAGACAGAAGAAATCGAGAGAGAGAAATTTGTACCTATCTTGTACTATAAAGATTGTATATTTATTAATTTTACAAATTGCACGTTTATTTCTATGAAATACTTCTTCCAGTACTGTAGTAGAAGGTGAAATGTGAGAGAAAATGATTGATGATGTTACCAGGATTAAGCTAAATGTGTGTTTTCTTTTATGAGATTGAGAAGCACTATTCTGAACCTTGAAATCGTTTTCAATTTACAAGTTTTCATAAAATGTTATTACTAGACATTTGGCAGACTTTCAACTTATTTTGATAGCACTTGAGTTAAAAAATCCTTAGCTTAGTTTAAAAGTATTAAAAGAACAATTATGCAGCGTATCTAGGCTTCCATAAATCAAACTATTATCATTACAGTAGCAAATTTAATATATATAATATTTCATGAAATTTCATGACTAATAGAATACTGATTAGACATATGACTTAAAATTTTTTTAGGTTTTTTTTGGAATTAAGTTCTCTACACTTTGAAGATAATAATTTTATGTAATTCTAATTCATTTCACAAAAACTAAATAAAAACAACGTAACGTTTTAAAATGAACTTACTATAATCAGTTTATCAGTTGCTGAATGGTAATATAGTATGTGCTCTTTAGCATTTTATTTGATTGATTTACGTATTAATGAGAGAAGAATTTAAGAATTTGTGAGATTTTAATAAATTCAATTATATATATATATACTATATATATATATATATATATTACGTACAATCTTTTTCGTTATTTCATTGATTTTATAGAAACACTTTGTATATTTGAATCAAAGTAAGATATAAGTCATGTATATAAGATTTTCAGAGACTATTTTCTCAGGTATATCTTCAACCTGATAAAATTATATGCACCTTTCGTTGTAAGACATCTATGTTAACTTTGTACATAAGTAAAAGTGCCTTTTTTAGCTTCAATAAAATTTAATATGTTTTGATTCCTTTCATGTCACTCAGTATTATTTAATACTGATTTCATGGCTACTATCTGTAACTAACCAAAACAAACAAGTAAAAAAATAAAACTTCCGAAATTTCAAGGGCAACTTTTTCACATTAGAATATTTAAAAGTGAAATGTGTGTTATTCTCAAATAGTTCTTAAAAGCATTTCAAGTTGTTACGAAAAATTAAACATAAATTTACAACTATAAGTATATTAAATGCAATTTTTATCAAATCTAAAATGATACATCATTCTATGCGAAAAACTTTCAAAACAATTCCAAGTAGTTTAATGAAATTCAAATTTTCCCTAAAAGACATTACTCACCTCTCTTGAAGTTAATATTTATCTGTTCAAAGCATCTGGTTAAGCATCTGTTCAAAGAGGCCAGTATTTGAATCAATTTCAGCGTAAAATAGCATGTCAAATGGAATGTTACATTTATTTTAAATCCTAAATTTTAAAAACTGCATTGAATAAGCACTTTTAAAATTATAAATATTTCCTTCTAGGTTTTCACACATCTAAAAAAAAGTTATACTGAGTCCACTACTGCTATAGCAACTGCTACTATTTCTAATGATATCAATAATGATGATAACCAAATGTACCAACAAGTTTAGAAACATTTAACTTTATTCTCATAATTATGTTACATAAATACAATAAATATTATAAGTATATAATTGCATTGTTATACAGTTGACAGATAAGACGTTAAAAAATTGTGCATAAGCAACTTGGACGAATATGACAACTTATGACGATATACGAGTATGACGATAAAATCCAAGGGTGGACGTTCATAATTACTATGTTTTAGAACTTTTACAACAAGATCAAGAAGGACAGGTTGATGGTTACATAGTAAACCAGATGTATAAAGACCTCTTCCTATCTGAAGCAAGATTAAAATTCAGATGCATATAACTTGTGCTAAAGAGACCTGTCTGCCGATGACTTACAGACATAAATTTATCACACTGAATAATTGCGAAGAGACACACTCACATTGCACAGAATAGCTTAAGCTTAATATTACTGAAACCGTATAATAACCACTCTAGATTAAAATGTTTCAATTAACCAAAACAGATAGACGGAACAAAAAATTATTATCAGACTCTCATAAACTATATAGATTACTATAAACTGTTATAGGAATATTATAAGGTAAACAGAATTCTCGGGGTGAACAGCCGATGAATTAAAATAGACGTTCTTTTGTTTTAGTCAGGGATTTAGAGACATAATGATAATCAGGTATATACCTCGAAACTGTAATTTAAAAATCTGAGGGAGGAAATATTTTATTTGCATTTTATAACAGTTAAAGTAAGTTTACCTTAAAAAAAGGGTGTACTATTTTTCTTTTTCATTAGCTGTATTTGAGAAGTAATGTTCATTAGAAATTATTCTTTAGAAAAGTGTTTGCCTATTTTTAGAAGTAATATAAAAAGAAATGAAAAAATTGATGATTTGAAAATTTTCAAGAGCCTTTAAAGACCTCAATAAATTTTCGCATCAGTAAGGTACAACATCAAACATTTAAATCACATTTAATGACACTTAAAGTGATTTATTTTCCGCATGACAATTACAAAGTGTACAGTTTAGTTGTGAAATTTAAATTTATTCATAAGTAACTAATCTTTATTTAGTCCTCCTGAACGACAATTTGTTTCAAAAATATTACTTTCAGTTATAGATGGAGACCTACCATCATCATCACACTAGATGAGTTTTTCAAAAAACAAACTAAAGGAATTTGTTGAAGTCTGGTTTCTAAAAAAAATCTAAGTAGTTACCAGGTGTAGACTGATTGTTATTTATTTGGATCGCATTTATTTTCTACGTTCAAGCAGGGTGTTGAATATATCTTTGGATGATAATTTCAGTTTGTTGCTTTAGTTTCTAACCGCAGGGCCCTTAGTTGTTACGAAGTAGCCTAGTTGGGTTAATTAAAAACTCTTCAAAAGTATCTGAACGAGACACATTTTGTTAGATTAATTCCCAACGAATGACGGAGAGAAGGAATTATTCTTAAACTCTCTTTACCACCTAGTTAAGTTATTTTTTCTGCATTTCATTCAAAAGATAAAACAAAACTATAGATAAACTGGCAAGAAATTTCTTGCGGAATTAAAGCTTTTCAATTTGGAGTCCGATGTTGGATGGTAACACATAAATAACAGTCATTTTCAATATGAAACAAGCGTTTCATATTAACGGTATCCAAAATAAGTTTAGGTAGAACCACAGAGCGAGCAAAAACAGCGAAATAAGTTCTAATGATCAGAAAACGAAAAGGTGAATTATTAATAAGGCCTATTTTAGTGGGCTGCGGGGGGGGGAGAAAGGGGAAAATCCTGTGCTTTGGATATTGAGATAGTCTTTATTTGGATCTAATTATTATTTGTAAATAATTTTCAGTTTTATTTGGAGTGTACTTGAGAGAAAAACTTGAGAGTGGAGTCCGATGTTGGATGGTAACACATAAATAACAGTCATTTTCAATATGAAACAAGCGTTTCATATTAACGGTATCCAAAATAAGTTTAGGTAGAACCACAGAGCGAGCAAAAACAGGGAAATAAGTTCTAATGATCAGAAAACGAAAAGGTGAATTATTAATAAGGCCTATTTTAGTGGGCTGCGGGGGGGGGGGGAGAAAGGGGAAAATCCTGTGCTTTGGATATTGAGATAGTCTTTATTTGGATCTAATTATTATTTGTAAATAATTTTCAGTTTTATTTGGAGTGTACTTGAGAGAAATAGTTCTTAATACCTCCGATAGATGGCGCCAGTAGATACGCCTTATCACTCAGATGAGAATTTTCCCATTTTAATTTATCAGTGTCAGTAAGACAAGATTTGATGAATAATGTCAGATTTTGGAAAAATGAATATATTCTTTCAGAAAATATCTCCAATTTTTATCGCATTTAAATATAGCAATCGACCTAATATTTTACATACGAATAGAGGTAACAAGATTTATTGAGGAATTAGCGTTTTTGTTGCTGTTTTTTATATACTGAGGTAAAGCAGTGGTTCCCAAAGTGTGTGCCTCGGCCTCCTCACAAGGACGCCTCGAAATATTACAAACATTTCATAATTTGATTTCCATTTTAAGCTTATCACCTGATTTGAATATTTTTTTTCTTCCAAAATGATAATCTTGATAAATTTGCATTGATTCAAGATCCATTTAATGCCAATTAAATGGATCTTGAATTAAATCGATCTTCTCCATCTGGATTTACTGTTGCGTAAGAAGATAATTTTATTGAGTTGTCTTGCGACAATACTTTGAAAACAAATTTTAGCAAAATTGAATTAAATGAATTTTGGATGTCAGTAAAAGATGAATATCCCGTCTGAGTAGTGAAGCTCTGAGAATTTTAATTTCATTTGCGACTACTTATATGTGAGAAGCTGAGTGTTTGGCGGTCGCTGTGATGAAAACAAAGTATCCCACGAAAGTCAATGTGGGGAAGGAAATGAGGGTGGCTGTGTCCAGTTTGATTCCAATCTTTGAGAAAATGTGCAGTGATCAACTGGCTCAACACTAATTATAATCCGTCGAATTTATTCAATTATATTTTTTGCGTTCTTAAATAACTGTTTTAATTATCTTACTTAACCCTAATTAAAAAAAATATTCACCAATTCGGAAATCGTACTTGTTAGAATTTGACATAGGGCAGGGCGTCTTGAAAAAATATGGATTCAGCAAGGGCGCCGAGAATAGAAAAAGTTTGGGAACCTCTGAGGTAAAAAATAAAATAATTTATCCTCATGAATCTTTTTTTCACTCTCAGCAATAATTTTTTACTAACAGTATTTGTAACATGATCAAAAAAGAGTCATTAAGTAATAACATGCGACTAGTTCCACACAATCTATAGATAATCTTCCGTGTACAGGTACCGTCAACTGAGGCAACTTTGGCCTATGCGAGTAACTTTGGTCCAACAAACGAAAAAAGATTGTATGTGCTGTATTTAGACAAAGGAGATTTATTATCACTTATTTATTGTAAGGGCGATAAGTGGGTTAAATATAATAGGTATAATAAGTATATAGGTATATAACTATATAGGTATATTATAATAGGTTTGTTGGGGCAAAGTTACCCAAGTTGACGTTAGCCTTGGTCATATCGCTCTCTCTTCATGGGCCCCTTAGCAAAGCATAACCGATGAATACGCTCGAAGGAAAGGAATTCCAATTGCGGAATTTCTCTAATTTTTGCTGGTGACTAGCTAAGTGCAGTCATCCGGTCCACTTCAGAAAGGACTAACGTCTATCACGAATTGTGGTGATGCATTGTGTGGTCACGAATTGTGGTGATTTAGAGCGCAAGAAGATGAAAAATGCTTAGAACCCAGCTTGGTGGACGGTCGTTAAAAAAAGTATAATGATAAGACTACAAAATAACGTATGTAGATAACAAAAGTAATAAGACAAGAAAAATAAGGGTGCATCCTTACGACTCGAAATCATATAGCAATGTGGGGTCGGAAATGCTTTCCTGAAGCGGTGATGTACACAGAAAACCATAAAGAAAGAGACCGTAAGTGGATAATCGTTTTAATAATAAATGTACAAAACCAAAAGGTACACGGGTTAAAGTAAGTGTCCGAAGTTTTTTCCACCGACTGCAATGCAGACCTCACATCTCCGGCGCATGGAATTCCGAACATTCTGGAATAATCCAGGCTCATCTCGAATTTCTCCGGCAGCTACTGAGATTCTTGCAACCAGCTCCTCACCATTGTCAATGAGGGTGTCACAAACCTGTGTTTTCATATGCCCCCATAAATAAAAATTCGAATAATTAGCCATCCTACTAACTCTGAGTCCTTGTGCGAAATCACGATTCCCTGCACTAACGCTCGGAACTTTCCCGCAACGCCATCTACCGCTTGAGGAAAGCATTTCCGACCTCCCATTGCTATATGATTTCGAGTCATCAGGATGCACCCTACCCCTCGTAGAAGTTCTGAAACGTTTAACTGAGACACCCTGCAGATATCCTCGCCAGGAAAAAGTACGCGATGTGAGAATGTCCCGAATAATCTTTAGATTTGGTAACATACTGAGTGAGAATATCTCAGGGAGAGTGGAAAACTTTTGACGGGGAAATGTTAGAGCGTTATTCAATTGATAATTCACCTCTTAATCAGACTTATCATTCCTCACGGGATGGTTTCAAAGGAAAAGAAACGTGTTGGGAAAAAAGCCTTTTTAGTAGATAAAGCAAATAATTTAGTATTTTAAACAAGAATGGGAAGAAAAAGCGTCATCAAGCGTATAATATTCTACGTGAATATTGTACATATAAGCAGAAGAATCGTAAAAGCAAGTTTTGTGCCTCTAGATACGATAAAACACCATCGAAAATTTTTTAAATTATCTTGCGTACTCCATTAAACATGCTTAAAGGCAAAACTCAGGATTGGATTCAATTTCGAAAAATATTATTATAATTATTTTATTGGAGATAAAATGTGCATACGGAGATAAAATTTATTGAGATAAAAGCTTAAGTTTATTGAGATAAAAGCTTAAGTCCTTAAAACCAGAGTGTGAGTAGATTAAGTGTTTTCAACTATGTCCACTAGTACATTTTGCAACGAAACATCGAACTAAATTCCCTATTAGTAATTTTAAATTGAAAGGAAGAGTGTGTGTGAATGTGTTTTTCTCGTTCAAACGGGGAGATTCATAAAGCTACAAGAAGTACAGTGTATCCGAATCCTTATTCCGTGTGTTACTGTTATGAATATCGTTTGTTGGTATCGGATATTGTTTGTTGATTGTACCATGAATGACAAATAAGACGCAGATGATTTTTCTGTTAATTTCTAGAAGCTTATCAGAAAAATGTATTTAAATACATTTTTCTGATAAACTTTCACAGTTGCTTATCAGAAAAATGTCTTTAAATCACGAAAAATTCATTTCAATTTTTTCCCTCTAAGAACAATGGGAAGAACTTAAAGATAAGTTATAATTTTTAAAATAAAAC
This sequence comes from Dolomedes plantarius, assembly GCA_907164885.2. Taxonomy (NCBI): domain Eukaryota; kingdom Metazoa; phylum Arthropoda; class Arachnida; order Araneae; family Dolomedidae; genus Dolomedes; species Dolomedes plantarius. The sequence continues at coordinate 133,096,501 of OU015494.1, read as the reverse complement.
TAATACAATATGAATCTTCCCCTGATATACGTTTACAATATGCTATGGCTATACTATATACGAAGAGACATTGGTTAAGTTATGAAAAATGTGTAAACCTTGGAAGCTACCATCAAAGTAAATCACTTTAAATACTTTCCACGGACCAACAGGTAGAAGTCCAACCTCTTTTGAGGCCGTGGCACCCCTCTTCTATAAACAAACTACTAATGTCGGACTTTAACTGTCCCAGAACAACTGCTTCTGCAATAGCTAGACTACTAAGAACTAATAACATTGAGGGTATGAAAATCCATCCTGAATGCACAAGATCATTTATTAACTGTAGAAATTGTCCAGAAACCCAGATTTCTCCCGAATATACATTGAATGAAACTTTAATAGTGGTAACTACAGTCCGACCACAGTACGAAGAACCACGGTTGGCATAGTGCCAAGACGATTCTATTCACGCTGTAGGTAAGGCTGCTGAGGAAGGAGGGGGAAAAGTCTCGTAGTCTCTCGACATTCTTTAGAATCGGTTACTAACTGCGCTTGCTTGCTTTTTCCTCGTCTGTTATTTTGATTATTATATTGAAATTAATGGACCCTTTACCCAACACAACTGCTCGGAATAAGCCGTTCCGTAGTGATTGTAAACGTATAATACACAATGTAATTAAATTGTGTGATAAAGAAGCACTAGAAGGAAATGTTATTGTTCCACTTTCGCAATCCCTAAAGAGAGCTAGTGAAATGACCGGGATATCAATGTCCAGTGTAAAAAGAATACGCAGAGAAGCAAAGGGTGAAGAAACTCCAAAATTTGAATCTCCGAGGAAACTTCAGAAAAAAAGAACCACCGAAAACGTAGCTTTAGATAATTTTGATTGTGATGTAATCCGAAAATATCCACCCCTATAAAACTCCTATTTTTAAAATAGATTTGCTTCTTTCTTTTTATTATTTTGAAATTATTATTCACATATTCGATCAAAAATAAAGTTTTAAAAAATAACTTTAAAATTGCGGACAAAAAGCAGTCTGAAATACATTCCGTATTTCACAAACAAACACATCCGAAAATATGACGTTTTCCCCTATTTTCTAAGTAGACTAGCTTTTCTCGCGCATGCGTAACAGCTTCCAGGGACCTTGCTTCCGTGGTCGGACAGTAGGTATGTAAAAATCATACAGAAGACGTACAGGGGTGAAACTTTTATAGCCCTTCAAAGTAGTAACCAGCATTATTTAGTACCTGTTGCTAACATCCTGGAAGCTGCAGGATGCCGTTGGCAGCACCTGATCTGTTGATCCTTCGAATGGAACGGTCTACAGCCTGCAGAATCTCTGGTGGAATCCAAGGAGCGGTTCCTTCATCTTTGTGATGAGATGAAAGTCATAGAGACTTAAGTCCGGGACTGTAGAGGGGACTGTAGAGCACTTCCCAGCCCCAGATAGCAAGTACATCAGCCACAGTATGCGCAGAAGCATTTTCCTTCCACCATTACGATGTAGCAAATTATTTCGAACAATAGACCGGTAACTAAAACACGGCTGTGTTTATCCTTTCACTGTGTAGGCGTGTGATGTTTGTGAGGAGAGCTCATTCGCTCTGAGGTAAGGCAGGTATGTGACATACGTGTGGTATAAGCTGCTTTCATGAGTTCTGCTGCGTGGGGGCTCTACAACAGTGTTGCCACTATTAAAGTTCCATTCCTCTTAACTTTGACTGTCCAGCTATTGTGGCTGCCCTTTTGAAACTTGTTTTGTCGCTGCAAGAAAACCTCTACAGTCCACAGGCACCTGATTTAACACCTGCTATTATCCAGTCTTTCAGTTCTATTAAAGACTTTTTTGTTCTGAACTGTTTGTATACAAGACGACAACAACATCATCACTAAACTACGATCTGCATGGAGTAAAATTTAAACCACTACGGCCGTTAAGGGTTTAAAAATGTGCTGATGCGGAAATTCTTTAAAATTAGAATATTGTTGGTACAAAGATCAGAAAGACAGTGTGCTCCATCTGAGTAAAGGGAATAATAATGATGAAAGAAAAAAAGTATAGATTAGAAACATAAATATTTAATTTTACTTACATGAAAGGTGTTGAAAAACATAATCTAGTATATTATATATAAAACAGTTCCGTGACTGACTGACAGATAACGCACAGACCAAACCGCTGAAACTAAAGGGCTGAAATTTAGCATGACGATTCTTCTTATAGTATAGGGGTGCAGTAAGGAAGATTTTTAAAAAATTCCTCTTAGATTTTTTTAAATTAAATTTTTAAGCTGGTTTTGTAACTTTTTTTAAGTTTGCATTTAAAATAATTATTTGAGGGTTATAAAATTTACATCACGAGAAAGATCATAAAATTTTCTTTAAAATGAAATCTTTTACAAATCTTTTCCTCCATTTTCTGATTTTTGGTGAATTTTTAATGATTAATTTTTAGAATTTAATTTATTATATCCTGATCACGTGGTTTCTTTTCTTTTTGTGATACTTTAAATGAATTTTGCGTCACGTGCATAACAACAAAATAAATTGACAAAAAATATTAGAATACAGTAAAAGATAAAATGTAACCGCTGAAACTAAAGGACTGAAATTTTGCATGACGATTCTTCTTATAGTGTAGGGGTGCAGTAAGGAAGATTTTTGAAAAATTACTCTTAGATTTTTTAAATAAAATTCTTAAGTTGGTTTTGCAACTTTTTTTAAGTTTGCATTTAAAATAATTATTTGAAGGTTATAAAATTTACATCACGAGAAAGATCATAAAATTTTCTTTAAAATGAAATCTTTTCCAAATATTTTCCTCCATTTTCTGATTTTTGATGAATTTTTAATGATTAATTTTTAGAATTTAATTTATTATATCCTGATCACGTGGTTTCTTTTCTTTTTGTGATACTCTAAATTAATTTTGCTTCCCTTGCATAACAACAAAATAAATTGACAAAAATATTAGAATACAGTAAAAGATAAAATTTAACCACTAGACTAATTGAGATGGAAGTTTTTTAAGAATTTAATTCAAATTAGTGCGTTTTATGGTTATTAAGCATACAAATTAATTGCATACATTGACCGCTGTATTTATTATAAATAAATAAATAAATAAATAAATAAATAAATAAATATATTTATTTATTTATTGAATTTACAATTAATTATTCCAATTAGTCCCTTGACCAATATTTTGTGATCGTATAAAATATAGGTCAAGGGACTAATTAGAGTAATTAATTGTAGTATCTAAAAATAGCTCAAATATATACTTGATTATTTATTCAAGATAACAAACAAAATGACTCATTGCGTTGTGAATAGTATATATCATGGCAATTCTGATTGAACTTAATAGACGGATTTATTAGAAGAACACATATACTGTCAATAAAATACATCTCAATTGAACTTGACCAAATGACTTTAACTGACTCGACAAAGATATTATGCACACACTTGAATACATACAAATATATTAAGAACTAATTCATCATCGAATTTCTCTTTTACAAAAAGGAGGGCCTACGATCATTGGAGAATTTCTTAAATCTTTAAATTATTAATCTCTTTTTACCTCATTAAATATTATCATGACGCAGTAAGGCAATGCATATCTAGTGATCAAAAAGAATATAAGAAATACCTTACAATGGGAGCTACGTTGCGTCAGTCATTACCCAATAGGTAGGCCCGAAATTCGTCATTGTAACACAGTTCATTTGTTGAGGCACTCTCGTATACTCATTCAACTCTTTCGGTGGCTATCTGGGCTCAGTAGGAGTGTCACAGTTCGTCAATCTTTGTCCGGCGATTACCTTCGTTGATAGATGTGGTGAGACAGTGTCTTTCAGTCATTCATCTAGGGGCTGGCTAATACACCTGCAACAAACTTCTTTTCTCGTCGGCTCTTTGATTCTCGCTGACGTGCTGGGTCGTTCACTCCGGTTGGAAAGTCAGGCTTTGATCATCTACGGTGATAATCCTCTGAGCTCTGTCTTTGTTCCTTGACCCTCTTATGGTGCATATACATTGGTGCAGAGTTCTCTGCATGCAGACCCCTGACTCCTGTCATCACATTAGTCACGGTAAGCCCCCAAGGTCCCTCGTGTTTCTTGATCTAGCGTCCCCAGCCCCCATTGTCACCATTTGACCCTCGGACCCCGGGTTCTTTGATGCTCTGCATCCGGACCGCGAGGGGAGACGATCCACGCATATACAGAGTACGGAGTGAACATCAATCACTGGATTCCCCAAGGCACAGCAGAGCAGAGTGCATGAATGCAAACGCAGCATTATGTAAGGCACTGTCGATCAGCTTAGACTCTGTGATTGCTCCTAGTCATAACTACTTCATGGCAGCTCAGATTTGCGTCTGATGGTCAGCTCTGAATATGGCGTCTCTGTTCTCTCGGCTTAGACTCTGTGATTGCTCCTAGTCATATCACTTCATGGCAGCTCATATTTGCGTCTGGTGGTCAGCTCTTCATCTCGATTCTCTGTTCTCTGTAAATCTACAAAAATTCTCTCGTACCATTTCTCATTGGCTCCACCTTCTTATTTCTTATTGGACCCTACTATATTTTCTTTTGATTTTATTAGCTCCTACTCATCTTTCTAGATCATTCTATTTCCCTCCTTCTCTGAGGAAGTGGTGCCTTTCTTCATTACCACACTTCCTTCTTTTCCTATGGTATCCACGATCGGACTTACATCTGTTTTCCGTTCTTCTCATTACTGCTAAATTACTTTTCCATTCACTGTTCCCTTCTTTCATCTCCGAGCCAAACTATCACTTCATCACATCTGTTTCCTTTTTACCCGTCCTGCTGGTTCACTTAATCGTTGCATCTTAGTCCTGTTCCTTTTTAATCTCGTTAACTATTAAAATTGGCTACCTTTACCTCTGCTGCTTCCTGTTGCGGTTTCTTGTGTTATTCTCCGTATCTTTTATTTATCCTGCTATGGATTTTTCTCGATCTTTCTCCATTTTACATCGTTTCTATGCCCCTTTTATTTTAATCCATACCTTCGTTTAATGTCGTCAAATTCCATGCGACATTTTATATATATATATATATATATATATATATATATATATATATATATATATATATATATATATATATATATATATATATATATATATATATATATATATACCGGGTGGTTATAATTAAACTTCCCCTATAAACGGCATCCTACAGCGCAAACGGGTGAACGGAATGCAACGAAATTTTGTATATGGGCTATACACGAGATGCACTCACGGAATTTCGAAAAAAAAATTTAGTTCCAAAATGTCCCCCAAAGGGCGCCTTTTCGGGAAAAACATGAAATTTAACAAAATAAACGACCAACATGGAATATATAAACAATTTGAACATTTATTGACTAGCTTTTGATCACTTTGTCATCGAACCACATTAAATAAAGGTAAGGAAGTAAATAACAGTACGCCTTTGATGTTTGAGAAAAAAGACAGTTGAGTTTACAGAAACAGGTACAGATTATGACGAAATGAGCAGTTGTCAATCGTGTTCAGGACGATGTAAGGAAAGGTGCTCAATCCGACCACCGTCAGTCACCTGCAAAGTTTGAAGGCAATGGATGGTGTGTTCAACAGCAGATCGTAACGGATCAGTTGTGATGCTTCGCACATGAAGAGTGATGTAAGGAAAACACTAACCTTTCCTTACATTGTCCTGGACACGATTAACAAAGGTGTACTGTTATTTATTTCCTTACCTTTATTTAATGGGGTTCGATGACAAAGTGATCAAAAACTAGTCAATAAATGTTCAAATTGTTTATATATTCCATTTTGGTCGTTTATTTTGTTAAATTTCATGTTTTTCCCGAAAAGGCGCCCTCTGGTGGACATTTTGGAACTAAATTTTTTTTTCGAAATTCCGTGAGCGCATCTCGTGTATAGCCCATATACAAAATTTCGTTGCATTCCGTTCACCCGTTTGCGCTGTAGGAGGCCGTTTATAGGGGAAGTTTAATTATAACCACCCGGTATATATATATATATATATATATATATATATATATATATATATATATATATATATATATATATATATATATATATATATATATATATATAGGTATTAATTGCATACATTGATCTTTGTATTTAATTTGAATGTACTCCGTAGCGAAGTACGGGTATTCAGCTAGTAGGAACATACAGCTTCTTAATATCAATAACTTTTTACTGCGGATTTTGAGAAACAGTGTGTTCCTATCATAAAAATATATATTAAGAATAAACAGGATATGTATAAAATGTAGATGAGGATTCTGATTTTAGAAGTTCTGTTAAAAATTACGTTTGTAAAAGAATTTATCAGCGATGTGTTTTGGGGAAAAGAAACGAGACATATATTTTCCTTAAGAGAGAAATTTAGGTTAATAATAAAAAGTTGTAATGAAACTCGATCTCTAAATAGCCCGATAAAGTTTTCTAAATGAGTTAAAAGTTGATAAACAATTAAAAAGATGATATGCAGAACTATGCGTTTAGACGTATAGTTCTGCATATCATCTGTCATTGGAGCACTATGTTGAAACTCCCGGTCATTTTTTTATTTACAGGGAAATAAAGCTTACTACTTTGTAATATTATATTCTGTAAAAGACCTCTAGCATAGCTCATACAGGAAAAAGAGCAGAATATAGATGGGTTTTGATGGGTTTGAGGCTATTTTGAATTCAATACATTAGCAATGTTGCTAATCAATTAAATATTTAATTTAAACTTATACGGCAGAATCAAGCTAATTCAGAAGATTCATTTTTATCTCATCATGGAGAATATATCTGACGATACTTCAAAATTCGTTGAGATAGTTAAATTAGATATAAAAGAATTCTTTTACGAAGTTTCCGTTCCCTATAATTCTTAGGTAACTTTTTTATCTGAAATCAACAGGAAGAATTGTATAATTTTTCCACTAGGAATTAGATTAGAGTTATAATAATAAAAAAATAAACTGAAATTATTGGAAACTAGTTGTCTCCCTTAAGTCTTGATATGACAGAAAGGATTGATTGATAGCATAACAAGTTAGAGCATAGAAGGGATTTCTTAAAGAAAGGAATATATTAATGAGAAATTTATAAAATTGTATAACGTTGCCTAACTAATAATTATCAAAAATGCACTGTACATCCGAAAATAAAAAAACATTTCTTTTTTGTGACAAAATTGCTTTTTAAATTTTTTACTGCCTGAAGTTATCTCCATTTAAACGATCTCATTGATTGTATTATTGCAGCCGCTGGTGAATATACGAGTATATGGAAATTAATTTATAAAGACTTGTAGTTAAATTATTTCTTTAAAGCATACTCTTCTTCTTGATATTTTCCTGATGAAGAGTGAATAATTAAGTCAAGAGCAAATTAAATGTGAAAAGAAAGACGACTAAAACTTCAAAATTCAGCAAATTTGGAAGCGCAGCTTCTATTTTCATTACAAATAAAAATACACGATGCGTAAATATAAATGAGTTGCATTAAAGAAATGCTCCATCTTTCCCTCTAAGGTTTCAAGGACTTATTTTTAAAAGTCTTTTTGTAAAGGTGCTTGAATATAAGATTTTGCAAAATATTTATACTGAGAATAAACATGGGTTTTTCAAAAATGTCTAGCTCGAAGTGTGCCTTTTCCCTTTCTATTCAGAATTCCTAAGCGTTCTTTTCCTTTTCTAAAGGGAATAAGAAAGGTAAAAGGTGTGTGTGACTAAAATGAAGAGATGTTTTTTTGAAATGCAAAAATATTAAAAACTGAAAACATTTTGCTGTTTAAAGATGTTTACGCTATCATATTTAGTGATGAGTCTGATATCTGTATTTACATACGCATTTAGGAATAACTGGTTTAAATGAAAAAGTGAGATAGCATTTTTAAAAACTTACAAGAACACATACCAGAGCAAATTTATGTTCAGAAATTAAGGAATTCTTGATGCAAGGATGGGAAGTTGGGAGGCATTTATTATCTGTTAGCTATCTAGAGACCCCGTTTGCAAAATAGATTGATGTTTGCTCGAGACGGACTATTGATATGGGGAGGTGGCGAGAGGAAGATGCGAGTTTTTCAAGCTGGCGACAGTCATAATTAATACCAAAAATAAAATAATAAATAGAAATATGCAGTGAAAAGTAGCAAATTCTTCCTGGCAACATCGGAAAATTTTCCTTTTCTCCAAACTTTCTATCTATCTATCTATCTATCTATCTATCTATCTATCTATATATATATATATATATATATATATATATATATATATATATATATATATATATATATATATATATATATATATGCATATATATATATATATATATATATATATATATTTATTTTTAAAATTAATATTACATTGTCCTGTTCTCGTGTCAAACATATTTCATCATTGGAAATGATTAAATACGTATGAAAATATTTTCATTCTTCAAGATCGATTTCTGTAAGTGACGTGTAAATGAAAGTAGATTTTTGTTGAACACTTGGATTTTTGATTATCCCACCTAAGCTGAGACTTAAAGACCTCTTGACACATTAGTATGATTCCATATCAAACAATTGCTAAACTTTTATATTTTCAAAATATGTTCTCTTAGCATACGCCAACCGGTGGTCCTCAAATATCTTACATCCTCAATGGATTGTCAAAATTGGTGCAAATTCACAGGGTATAAGGTTGATTATAACCGGGTATAAGGTTGATTATAACCGGGTATAAGGTTGATTATAACCGGTTATAAGGTTGATTATAACCGGGTATATAAAACAGGGTATAAGGTTGATTATAACCCGAAGACGTTTTTTTCTTTATTAAGGCTATTACTACGCATGTAAATAATTTTATTTTGTATCTGCTATTTTGGAGTGGGATTTTTCCCACATCTAGAATAGTTTGATATTAGTCACCTTTTTGATGAAAGGAAAAGACCTTAATTTTGATTTTATCAGAGTACTCTTGTATTTCTTGCAGACAAATTTTAAGATCTAAAAATATAGAAATCAATTTTCTAAATTGGATAGAATACTAGTTATTTTAAAATAACAATTCGATTGAATAAAAGAAAAAAAACTCAAACTCTTTGAAAAAGTAAAGCATTAGCATTATTTTTCAAGTATATCCAAAACAAAAAAGAAACATTGGATGGAAAAATTTTACTCTCTAAGAGCCTTGTAAAAAACTCTTGGGTTTCCTCCGACTATCATTTGATCTTATCATCCCCATAAAACTTTACAGGAAAAAAATTACAGGGGCACACTGGATTGCGAGATCACTAATAATTTGGAACCTGACCTTAAGTGAAAAAAATACAGGATGGTTACTGAACGACAGATCCTTTCTTATGTATTTCAAGTTGTAAAGGTTTTGGTATTTTCATTTACAAGAATTAGATAGAATGGCCTCACCCACTAAAAACTGATTTGATAGCTTACCAAATATTAGTCCATTTAAATTTACCAAAGTTCTAGTATACTACGAAGAAGGGAAACAATCTAAAGTTGGTGTTAATACATTGTTTGATTATTTAGGCATTTGTAAGGTTAAGTTTGATTCAATGACACACACACACACACACATATATATATATATATATATATATATATATATATATATATATATATATATATATATATATATATGTTTATACAATAATAATAACTATAACTTACTACTGAACTAAATTCTAAAAAAACTGTAGATTCCTTTATGTGGGATAGTACCGAATTAAGGAAATTTGTCAAGAAAACCCTTTGTCTTACACTCTACAAATTACGAAAAGTTTTAAGGAGAAAAAAAATTGCGATATTCACATATAGTTTGAGGCTATTTTGAATACAATTCATTATCAATGTTGCTAATCAATTAAATATTTTATTTAAAGCGTGATACTACAAGAAATTTGCAGATTTTTAATACAGGACATTTAGGGACAAGGAATCACAACATCAAACCTAAGATAAAAATTTTAACCGAATATTATTCATAATACGATATATTAACATTTTAAGATTCAGAAGGAAAAGACCTTAATTTTGATTTTATCAGAGTACTCTTGTATTCCTTGCAGAGTGAGACATTTAAGGTTGCTAGATTCAATTTTTTTAGATTCAGCTGTAGAAGTTGCTCAGAATAACGCAGTTTTTATGCTATTTTATTTTTTCTTGTAATTCAATACCTTGACTTTGCTAGGAAATATTATCGAAATTTAAGATGAAACATTTTTTTCTTGTTGTAACTTTATTGAAAATGTTCTCAGGAACCAAATGAATGACACATTTTACTCAAGAACAATTTATTCAATTGTATCTTGAAATTCCCGCATTTGCTCAATATGTTTTGTATAATTATATTGCTTAACATAAGTACAGATTAAACACTAAAATTATAATCTTAGATTTTTCTGTTTGGAACAAAAATATGGACGTTCTTTTGATAAAACTTTAATTAACATGGTGATAGTGGCTTCATTTGCATTTGTGAGTATAATGCCTGAAAACAACGCACTTGATTACATCACTGCTGAGACTAATTAATTTTACATAATAAAAGCCAGAAACATCATATTGCATTAAAAAAGTTTATAATAAATTTTAAAATCTTTTTAGAGAGGTTACTGTGACTTGGCAATCATCCTGAATTGTACTGTAAGGAGAGTCATAAAATTTGAATCTGTTCTGGCCTGGCACCTTCAAGAAATTACCGTCCTCAAATTTGACCTCACCTTCAGAGAGTTTTCTTATAGCTTTATAGTATGGCTTAGGCGTCTGAACGAGTGGGCTGGGACTTGCGCTTGCACAGTTTACACTGTTTTTGTAGGGAGTCATTTTAACACCAAAACAAGTGTTGTGGTGTTTTTGAGCTTCCATAATTTCAGCTATAGGAACTCTTGATCTATGGTTTTCATCCTCTAGAAGCGCTGGAACATTTAAAACGGTATCTCGACCTATTCTAACCTTAGCTTTTTGAAAAGTTGCAGTTAGCTTTTCTTGTATAACATTTATGCACATTGAGTTAAGTACTAAACCAAGAACAAGGTAAGCAAATGCCCCCATCATATAGTGCTGTTTCTGTGGTGTATAATCCCCAAGTCCAATGGTTGTCATCGATATGAAGACAAAGTAAAAGCTTTCAAAAATTGTCCAGTCTTCCCAATGAGAAAAGATAAATCCACCTGCAATCATGTAAACAACTACCATCGCAATAGCCAGAGTCACTGGCAGAGTGAACTCATCTTCTACCTCCACATGTTTATGATTTTTTTCATCGGGATTCATGAAATCTAGATTCTTGTATAGCTCGTCGTTATGAATTGTTAACGTCGTTACTTGATTATAAGGATCAGGCGAAGAGTGATTAGGTATGGAATTATCATCTTTACTCTCAGACGGCGTCTTTTCCTGTCTCACTGTCCTCCATGACACTGTCATATACTAAAGATAAAAAAAAATCACCATTATAAGGATATAAAAGGGAACCAAAATGGAATTCGAATTATAAATCTTTTATAAACACTTAATACATTTATCAGCCTTTAAAACATGAATAATATATGAGTTTGTACTGGAAATTTCTGCAGTTCAGATTCTCAGTATGATGATATTTATCTAATGCTATGCTATTTCATTCTGACATACTCCTATTTTTTATGTCTAATTTTCAACGAAGCCATGCGCGATATCACATCTTCAATCGGTTTTTGCCATTTTTAAAACTCGAAAACACTTTACTGCCCTTAAATTCAACAATAGTAAAATTTCCTGTAGAGTTACTCTGGAATTTGCCTACTAATTTATATTATTTTGAGAGGCATACTGGAGAAAACCCCTTTAAAGAGAGATTTTTAATTGAAAATTGTAATATTTAAGGATTTGTACTGTAATTCCCTAAAACTGGTATTAGGGTCCATTAATTAACATGGAAATATCAGAAGTTAACTACTTATTTAGTGATAAAAAGCAAAAGTTTTGCTAAAAACAGCAGCTATGCAAAAAATGGGTACAATACATACGATACAGTAGCGTTGAGATCTTTTAAATAGACCATAAGCCACAGTTAATTTGTTTTTATGCTGCCTCATGTCATAAGTCTCTGTCTCATAAGTCTTTTTTCGGAGTATTTTCCACGTTAAGCGTCACATGCTTTAATCAAGTACTACCCCCTGTATATTAGGTGAATTTTTTTCTCTCCCTCGCTCGAGCGGGATTCAGTTAGAGATCATCTCTTAATAGCATAAGAGTGAGGGGTAAGGAATGGGAAAGCTTCTCTAAATATAAGGCAATACATTTTACATATGTATATGCAATGAAAATGCTATTGTTTTTACTTTGGTTATCTGATCAAGCTATTACCCATTCCTTTGAACTACTTGATAAAAAATCAATATCTGTTGCAAAATTTTATATCGTGATTCAGTTTTACCTTATGTCTTAACAAGTTTATGTTTTTTAGTTTTCAAATAATGCAACGCGATCACGAATTTTCAGTAGGAAATACCTTTTTACAGACTATCTAATTAACTCATGGAGAAATAGAAACTTAAATAATTTTACATATTTTAAAAGTGTTGTGTAATTCTTAAGTGCATATTTTAACAGTCAAATGACCAGTGACGAGTCAAGTCACTGTTCGTCATTTGCTGAGCTTTATATAACAGTCTTTAAAGGAGGTAATACTGTAGCTTTTTACACCAGAGATTTAGTAAGTCGGAACAATTAATACCATAATACCACATATTTATTGTTTGTAACAACAGTTTGAGCTTCAATTCCCTGATTAAAACTTTTTTTTTAAATGACATTGCTAAAGTTTTTTCTAATTTTGTTTTCAAGATAAGTAGATTTATATCTTTTTCTACAGTTTTTAAATTAAAGCAATTTAAATTAAATCAGTAATTAAAGCAAAAATTTCTTTCCATGATAAGGTAATACAGTACCCTTTAGATTTTGCAAACTTTCCTTTTTACTAATGTTGATGTGAAGGAAAATATGGTCTAAAGGAATGAAAATGTTTATTAATACATACAAATAAATGAGACATATTATGGTCAAAAAAGAATTGCATAATTTGCTTAAAAATTCCCTCCTTTCAAGATATTTTTATGATAGAACATATAATGATTAATCCACAGCATAGAAATTCATAGAAAAAGGACGAAAATGAATTTTTTTTTAAACTATACAATTTTCAGAAAGTTAAATAACATTAATCATGAATTATATTTTTTTCGATATTTAATTACTGATAATAGTAACAATATGTAATTAACTCCAGAAAATTTTCTTTGCTTTCTTTATTTTATTCACTGCGCCAGTTGACATACTTTCAAGAAAACTTTGATTAATTTTTCACATTCCTGTCAGATTTATATTTAAATATGAATCCAGTATCTTTCAATATTTGTATTCTCAAAAAAGTGAAAGAAATTTATTGTCGTTTGAATGTTGCTCTGAAAAACTTGATACAAAGTAGATGTTACATACAGTATCTTACAGAGTAGATGACAAGAATTTATCAGATTCTAAGTTGCTTCAGGGTTGTTTATATCAAAAAGCAAGGAAGAGAGGTAGAACAGAGATTGTATGAAAAAGGAAATTCTCAAAATTGTGCTCGGCAGAGATGGCTTCAATGTTGTTATCATACACTGCCCGAGGGAAGAAGAATGCGATATGTTTAAAATGGAATTCGCTGTAACGTTAAGAATGTTTTACAGAATTTCTTCGATTTAAACATTTATAAATTTTATTGAAGGCATTTCTCCCTTAAAGTTTAGTTATTGCATTTCTTCTCGCTTTAGTTCATGGATTGATTTGGACTGTTAGAGGTGAATACATATTGCACTAAAATTGTTACAGTGTTAAGTACCAACTTATTTTCTTGCTATAAAATTAACAATTATAACAAATTCTTTGATGTAAAAATTTTCTTTGTTACAAGGATAATATATCTTCAGCCATAATACCGTATAATAAGGATGAATTAGATAAGAGCTTAGGCCTTTACAATTTTAACAATATACTACAAAAGAGTATATTTTGTGAGTTGTGAAACATTTTGTCTGAAATAAAGGTTTTAGAGAAGTAAATGCTATCATATATTTTCCTAGAAATCTGAAATTTATGGTTCCCATTATCAGAACAACAAATTTGTTTTTAAATGTAAAGTAAAACTTTTAGAGAGTTTATGCTTAAGTAATCATTGTTATACGATGTAAACAGCGTTTAACCAGGATTGTAGAAGTGAAAATGGTATAATTCCCCACGGTGTGTGGACAATAAAGAATGTATTATAAAGGATGCAGAGGCAGGGGTAAATACAGGATTGTAAACCAATAAAAAATAGAAGAATAGCTGTCGGTGTGGCCAGTGATAGCGATCTGAAGTCTAAATTTTACAAGATGGATGGTCGTTATTTTATGGCCCATAGTAAAAACGTCAGATGAGAAGGATCAAAGTTGTTTTGCAAAATAAAAGTATGATTGGGGGAGGTACTACATAGACTATGGACAGAGGCGACAGAGGCGGTATAATAAAGAACCAATTAGGGGTAGGAACCACTGAAAGAAAAACAGCCCACTGCCCAATGAAAGTGAGGGGCGTGCCAGAATGGCCCCCCTGTAAACGGACAACAGCTCCGCTAAGGACGAAAGAAAGGGAAAAGAAGGAGACGGATTTTAGATTGGGTTCCTGAGAGTTAGAGGTCGGAGACTCTCGTCTGCCCCATAGCCTTGGAGAAGTGCGAATATTCCGCCAAGGTGTTCCTACACGGGAGATGATACTGGGTCCCTGTCGCCGATGCTACGATCATCGCTGCATACATCCGTTATAGTAAGTGCCTCCCCGATAGACTCTAAAAATCATATTTGACTCTATAGTTTGCCTCTGCTTCTGGGTACCTTATGTCAAAATTGTTAATATGAAACGGATTGTAATATTAATAGCTCTGACAAGTTAATTGAAATTTGGGTTATCAAATAAATGTATGTTTAAGGTCAATGCGTTGTATTCCTTGCTTGTTACAACCCATGCATGCATCCATTGCTTCTAGGTAATTAATACCTACAAGGATCACTTACAAGGGGTTGGTTTCCGTTTCAGAAAATTTTTTCGTTTCTAGGCAGTGGGTGCAAACACTGAAGTTAAAGCGTACTGTGTCACGACCTGCGATGGCTCGGTCTTGATCATTATGCCTCACGATTTCTTAATGGGCGCTTTATCCAGCTAAGCTACCCTGATAATATGCGGGAAGTCTTAATTTGAATGTATTTCCTCTAAACATATAATGAAGAAAATTCTGCACATAAGAATATTTTTAGAATTAGAATTTTCAAAGATTGGGAGCTATAGAAGGAAATATTGATGGAGGCTTTGTACTTCAGTTTTTGTTATAAATTTTCAACTGACCTTCATTTCAAGCAGAACAAATAAATCGCTACTGAAAACTGTTGAGTTTTTTTTCGACAGTCGGGTCATTTTGAATATTCTAAATGATTTTTCCAGGTTTCTTTAAAATTTGAAAACCAGGAATAAGACAAAAGTCAAATTCTTGAGCCAGTTCTTCATGGTTTCTAGTACTAAATGAGACTAACCAAGTCCCAATTAGGTAGAACAACTTCATACCATGACAGCATCATTTCCACAGTTGATAGGTGAAATAAGTCTTTCATCGACTTTCTCGGGATTTTCTTTTTACCCAAATGTATTCACTTTATTTCAAATCGAAGCTTGTTATGCTGCCATTCGTATGACTAATTTCCAGTAGAAACAGAGGAAAAGATTCCAATACAAACACCTCTTCGCATTCACAACTGTGACTTTTGGATTCTGTGTCGTTGCTTTACTCAAATAACCGTAATTCTGTTATGGCACTGATAGAGGGTGCTGCATGCATTTCTTATCCGAGAAGAGACGATTCTTGTTGACAATGAACTCATCACTGTACTATGTATAACGTCTTAATACATTATTTTGTAAGAAATAACATTCTACATACACCCTTTACAGTTATAAATTGCTTGACGAAAAAGGACAGTCACCAGAGCACTAAAACAAACATTAATTTCTTAACTATGGCACATCTAGAATGAAACATCTTGTTTGTTTTTTCCAGTCATTGTACATAAATATAGTAATGAAAAATTAGGTTTTGAGAATTGAAGGAAAATTTATAGGAAAAACAAACCCCCCCCCCCCCAAAAAAAAAAAATACTAGTATGCTCGATGAACAATGCATTTAAATCGTATTTTTAATATTTTTGGGTTATTAATTGTTCTTATTCCTGACAATTTTTTCTAGCAATTTTGTATTGATCAAAACGATAATACCACACATAACTAACCAGAAAGATGACTATTTTCAATTTAAAGTCTTTGGGCCAGCTATAAAATACATCCATGTCTTTTTATTTGCTATTGTGCATCTAATTTTAGGTTTCAGTTACAAGCAACGTTTAAATAGTTAGGTTTCAGTTATAAGCATCTTATTAAATCTGTCGAATTTATACTACAGTTATATAGTTCTATTTAATTATTGACCCCCAATATATATATATATATATATATATATATATATATATATTATATATATATATATATATATATATATATATATATATATATATATATATATATATATTGTATTTATAAATGGATATGTGTATATTAATAAAAATACTGGTATTGGTACAAAATGATAAGAAAAAGCATAAATTCCTTAACGTGATATGAAGAAACTCTAGATAAAATCCAATGGAACAGAAAGAGGTAATCACTTTAAGTTTCCAAGGAAACTTTCAAAAACGCCGGTAAAAAGTACGCAAATAAACTTACCTGCAAAGGTTTATTTTCTGATATGGCTGAAGTGTTTATTCTAAATGTTCCCGTTTTGTAGAATCTTCTGAAATAACGGTAGACAAATTTCATGGCTTTAGTGAAGAGTTTGCCTAAGTCAGCTAGAACTAAAAACATCAAGGGAACACCCATTGCAGAATAAAAAGTTGTTACTGCTCTACCAGTGTTTGAACAGGGAGAAATATCCCCATAACCTGAAAAGAGAATGGCAATAAGTATAAAGAATTTGCATTTCAATGACGGGAAGAAAGAAAGAGAAGTATGAAACTCCTTGCAAATTACTGTCGACATAAAGAGATTTCATAGCACACTGCGAAAAGGAATGAAAGTTTAGCTTTAGGGTCACAGCATTTATTAAAAACTTTTGCTTGCACAGCCTGAAATTATTTACGTTTAGTTGTTTTTTCAAGCAATATTTTTCAATTTCTTGAGTTTGTAATGCCCTATTTTAAATTTTTCTAATGATAATTCAGCTGACTCTCACTGCTGAGAGAGTTGAGGTTTTTTTTTAAATCATCTGTAAATTTCTCTTGCATTCTCTGTGTATAAAATTTCTTTTGAAAGAAGTATGCATTAAATTACACCATTTTTCCAAAGAATGGAATTATATAAAAGTGTTAATGTAATTTTGCTGATAACATATACGTCTAAGTGATGAAAAATAAATATCTTCTCAGGTTTGCCATATTTGTCCACTTTTTTTTATAGAGATGCAACAGCTCACATTTAAAATGGTCGCTTCAAGTTAAACGTTACGACACATATGGAAAATTTTATATGCATTTAACAGAGTAGCGCGACAGTATATCTTAAGGTCTCTTTTATATCGGTATTTTGTAGAAAATTAAATTTGTATTGCTGAATAAAACATTGCCAAAAATTTGAAGATATTCAAATAAATATTACATTATATATATATATATATATATATATATATATATATATATATATGTATGAATGTCTTACAATTTTGTTTCAAAAATAGGAAATCTGTTATTAAATTATAGGAATATTTCTTTAACTTAAGAGGACTTATCTAATATTTTCTTTATCTTAAAATGCATCTTTGATCTTTAGAAAAGAGTAATATTTTGAATACATTTTTCAGCATATATACAGAAAGATTTTGTAACGCTTTGCTGATAGGGCTGAGATTCGATATGTGGACCTTTCCCTATACAGATGGCTATTTAAACCAGTTAAAATGCTTCAGTGGTCGGAGAGTTGTCTTTTTTTTTTTTTTGAGTAACTCTCCTTACAATTTAGGCACACTAATGTTATACGAGTGGAAAGTAACTGTTAGTGCTAGTTATTATAAGTTATTTTGAAACAGGTAATAGGAAATATAATTTACCGTAAAATTACTAATACCAGGTACAGATTTGGAAATTAGTGAAACTCAGATATTTCGAAAAAAATATGACCAGAAATACATTGATTATTTCTTGGTGCATTTTCTGTGAATCCATTTCTGTTCATGTATGATTAATACTAAGGCAAACTGTAATTTTGACATTATTATCATCGTATTCATTGAAAATTGATACCTGAGGAGGAGATAAATTTGAATTTGATTTAAATAATATTTCATAACTTTTCTGAAAAAAATGTATAATGCTTTCGTGAAAATTTATACAATATTTTAATCTTTTTACTGCTGCGACCACGGTTGAAGCAGTTACCAAGCTTTATATTTATAGCTATACTTTAGATCTTATAAAGTTAAAATTTAACAAACTTGACATTATATTTATTATTAATGTTATTAGAAACTTGAGGTTAAATATGGTTTTAGAGAGGTTAAGAAACTTTTCAACTCACCTATCGTTGTAATCACAGTAAAACAGAAAAATATGGAAGTTTCAATACTCCATCCTTCAGACTCCACAGGTACACTAGCATTCCCTTGTTTTTCTAAATCCAAAACTTTTACCTCGTACTTTTGGATGATATTATCCAATGTTGTCAACCACACGTTTTCTTTATCAAGCAAATCTGAAGTCTTATAAATTTCGTCCAGGAGTTCTCTTCGCTCTTGAGTGATATTTAATACAAATCCACCGCCGTCACACAGGGATTCCAGGTATTGAAACAACACTGCTCCAGCATATAAGTACAACGAGATAGCCAAAACCAGTATGAAGTGATGAATTTTGTGTTTCGTAAAAGTTTTCAACTTTTGAACGAGGTAATTGTCTTCTTCGTAAGTTGCTGGGAGACGAAGCGTGTCTAATTGACGAAGGTCCTTCGGTATAAACACTTTGCAAGTACGCCGAAGTGTAGGTCGTCTACCACGTACTTTCCATATGCTATTGATGGTAAGGGAACTTCTTGAAATGCCATTCGGTTTCATCGTTTCAGTTCAAAAAGAATAAATAAATATATATAAAAAGGATGATGTAAATTATAAGTCTGTCCAATTATATAGAATGCAGCGTTTCATATACCGCACTCAATGTCTTATCACAAACAACACTAAGCATAATCTCCGGAATTTTAAATTCATTAAATTTTGTTAATAAACATTCAAAAAGAACGTAGAGTGGAACATTCATACTTTTTACACTTTCTTTATACTTGTAAATAAAATTTAACCGAAGAATTCGAAAACGGATTATAATTCAAAGTTTACAGTTAAGATTTAAAGGTGAGGATACAGCAAGTTTTTAAGCATCTCTAAATAAGAAATGATGAAACCGCTTATACGCGTAAATTTTAGTTTAAGAGATAAAAAAAATGTCGTGTCGTCTTATATATATTGGTGATGAGCTTCACCGCTACAATAAAGTATTGCAAACAATCATCAAGATAAAAATTATGAATGTAAATCGCTTCGAGAATATCTTTTGTTAATCTACAAGAAGTTTGAACTCAGTAAAACAATGCAACTGTAGGGAAGAAGTTTTGAACTTACGAGAAATCGGATAACGAAAATATGTCCGAAGTCCGAAATTTCCCGGCATTTCTCCATAGGTCATAATAAATGAGAAAAAGTGAAGAAACAGTTGCTTGAGATTAGATTATGTTGCCATTACTCCTCAGCTCTATCGAAAGTTTCTTTGTCGCTTAATGTGATAACAGATAATGCTAAATTTTGTGGACCGTATTATGTTAAGCCATATATTAAGCGAAATGCTTCATAACAGCAATATAATGAATTTAAACGCTTGGATCAAGTTGAATAGTTTCTGAAAAATACGTAAAGTTATAAGAGGATGTTAAAGTCAAACTACGATTACAAGAAAATATATTCACTAAACAGGCACTTTTAGAAGAAATTATTAACAACAGAGATAAAGAGCTATGATTAAAAACTAATTCTAATTAAAAACAACTAAAAAAGGACATTCGATGGCTAAAAGATGACAAAATTGCTTGAAACGCCACCTTGCCGAAAGGATAACTAATACAAAAATGAACATCGCTAGCATACTTTTTGTCATAGTAATAAGATGCTTATTTATGCCCTTGTTACTTATCTCATGCACGAATTTATTTTGTAATATCTTATGTTTTCTAGCGAGAGAATTTTTGTACCGTTAAAAGAAGAAGACTTATGAGTGTTTCCGGGGTGGGTGGGGACCGAATAGAAAATATATGAGCGTATAGCTCAGTAACTAACCAACAAGCCTTTGTAGGCTAGATTTACTTCTAGACTGCAAAGTCCAGTTTACTACAAAGACCACAAAGACTAAAAAGACCAGTTTAAACACTTGTCTAGTCAATTTACGATTTACTAGACAAGTATTTAAACTGATGGCTTAGATAGATAGTCACCAGTTTAAATGCTTGTAAGTACCACTTTTGGCATGGTGTTCCCTCTATCTCAGTGGTCAGCTTTGATCTGCTGCGGAATCAATAATGGTTATGAAGCCTAGGTTTATGTCTCTGAGATACAAAAATGTCTATTTTGTGGAAAACTGAGCACATTTTTTTTATTTATTTGTTCATACCCTTAAGCTTTTGGACAAACCTACTTGTTCTAGATATACAATGCAGCTCATGTAGACATCCATATCACTTCTGCAGAGTCATTACAATTCCAACAATTCTAACGTTGTTTTGTCAAGCAATATTTTTTGATCTCTTGAGTTTGTAATGCCCTACTTTAAATTTTTCTAATGATAATTCAGCTGATTCTCACTGCTGATACAGTTGAGTTTTTTTTTTAACCATCTGTAAATTTCTCTTGTATTCTCTGTTTAAAAAAATTCTTTTCAAAGAAGTATGCATTAAATTACTCCCTGTTTCCAAAGAATAGAATTATATAAAAGTGTTAATGTAATTTTGCAAAAATGTATATTTTGTGAAAAACTGAGAACATTTTTTTTCTATTTATTTGTTCATACCCTCAAGCTTTTGGACAAACCTACTTGTTCTGGATATACAATACAGCTCATGTAGACATTCATACCACTTCTGCAAAGTCAATTAAATTCCAATAATTCTGACGTTACATAAATATAAATGTGTTGTGTGATGAATATTTTAAATCAAGGGACTTCATTTCAATTCCAGTAATTCTGACGTTGTTTTTTCAAGCAATATTTTTTTATCTCTTGAGTTTGTAATGCCCTACTTTAAATTTTTCTAATGATAATTCAGCTGATTCTCACTGCTGATAGAGTTGAGGTTTTTTTTAACCATCTGTAAATTTCTCTTGTATTCTCTGTTTAAAAAATTTCTTTTCAAAGAAGTATGCATTAAATTACTCCCTGTTTCCAAAGAATGGAATTATATAAAAGTGTTAATGTAATTTTACAAAAATGTCTATTTTGTGGAAAACTGAGAGCATTTTTTTTCTATTTATTTGTTCATACCCTCAAACTTTTGGACAAACCTACTTGTTCTGGATATACAATGCAGCTCATGTAGACATTCATACCACTTCTGCAAAGTCATTTCAATTCCAATAATTCTGACGTTACATAAATGTAAATCTGTTGTGTGTGATGAATATTTTAAATCAAGGGAAAAAATAAATGCCTCTAGAAGCAAATCTGTATTCATGAAAACCCTGTTGAGATCACGTTTATAAATATACAGATCTATTTTTTATTAATATCACTATTAAAGTGTTAAGAGGAAAATGAAATATTGAAATGTTATGCATTAAATTTGCATAAACAGTTACAAAGTTAGTCAGTTAGAAATTTAAACTAAAGAAACACCCCTAATAAAATTTTCAAAATAATTTAATAACTTAATAGCTGATTAGATGCAATTATTTATTAATTTCATATCAAGAATAGGAAAATAAATCGGTATGAATTATTTAAAAATTATTTTTTTCGTCTATTAAGTATTTACTAAAAATTTATTTTGATAAGCACTCTTTTTAGATGATTTTATCTCTCTTAAAATTTGATAGTTAATCACATTAATAAGACAAACATTGAAAATTTATTATTAGGAAATTCTTTTTGCCTTCATAGATATAGAATATAAATGAACATTTAAGATGCTAAAATGTAATAAATGTTATCATTTCGCAAAATGCTTTTACTGTATTTTTATTGGTCTGGTTAAGTAGAATTTAAAAACATATTAAACAATTATATTCATAATTTGGTTTATATGAAACATAGATATATTTAAAAAAATTTTTATCTTCTTATCCTGAAAATTTAATGGGTTTTCCTTTGTTCTTTTTGTGCAGTGCAACATTTTCCATGATGTTAAACTATCCCAAATGGATGACAAAGATTCTTATTTTCTGTCATCAATCTGCAAGATCAATTGCAGTTATTAATATTGTTTTATGGAGTTTGAAAGGCTTATAATATGATATTCCATTGTGCCTTTGATAAATACAAAATAAAGTAATGTTAAATATATTTAATTATACTTGTCGACACCTGTTTTTTCTAAAGTATTTTCAACTTAGATCCCCCCCCCCAAAAAAGGCGCTTATATCTAACCTATTACACTGTCGCTCCAGCAAGAGTACGAATGGACGGGAATGGAGCTATAGCTCCTCACCAAAACCGAAGAAAATTCGCCCACAACCATCTGCGGGAAAAGTTACACTGATTCTCATTTGGGATGAACGAAGGGTGATTTTTGGGCCCTACGCACTCAGAGAGGAAACAGTCACCAGTTCAACGTATGCAGATCAACTCAAGAACTACCTACGTCGTGCTATCCGGCTAAAAGGACTTGGACTTCAAGGTACAGGTGTTTTGTTGCAACATGAGAATGCTCGAACCTACACTGCCCATTCAACTATTCCAACCATCCAAGATCGGAGATTTGAGTGTCTTCAATATTCCTCTTATTCGCAAAACTTCTTTGATTTTCACATGTTTTGACCACTCAAAGAGGCAAGGAGGCAAGTCTTTCAAGTCCGACGAAGAGCTGAACTAGACGGTGCACGAGTGGTTAGAACAAGGGTTTCCAACTTACAAGTGTCCAAGGGCCGCAATCGAAAACACCTGTCTAGTGGCGGGCCGCAATTTAATCAGGACCATACCCAGGACTTTTTTTCTTGAGGGAGGGGGATTTGGAGGATTTGTGTATAGTATGTGCTATGAAATTTTTAAAAATTCGAGGATGAACCTCCAACAACGACCTTGATTATAACTGGCCAACTTTCGTTAAATTACACAGACACACACAAAAAAGTCAAATAAGAAGTGGGTCGAATAAGAAGGGGGGGGGGGTATAAAATAGAACATGAGTGGACACCCTACTTTTCATGGAATTCGAGTAAAATCAATCTTTTTTGTAAATGAACAGCATTTGAAAACAATATAGATTTTTACAAAAACATTTTTCGTTAACTAAGAATATCTAAATTGATGCTGCAAATTATTTTCCTAGAAGTCTTCGCGGGCCGCAAAAAAAAGGCACCGCGGGCCGCCAGTTGGAAACCCCTGGGTTAGAAACACAGCCTAAAGCATTTTTTTCCAGAGGTATCTATGCACTTCCAAGCGCATTGCACGTCATTGAGACTATGTAGAAAAATGATATACATGTATTCCTTTCCTATTCAGTAAATTACAAGGTAAGAAATATTTAAGGTTTTCATTTGACTCTCCCCTGTACATGAAAGGATTAAAAAAAAAAAGAGATACTAAATTTCCGATTTACAGATATTTTTAATATATAAATTTTGCTAAAATATTGCATTATGCGTTTTATAAAAAGATAATTATAAAATGTAGAGACAACATAAACGAGCAAATAAAAGTTTAGAGCAATTATTGCATCATTGCATCGAAAACAATGCTTTTGATATTAATTAATAAGCAGGACCGTTAATTATACCTGCAATTTATTGCATTTACATCATGGTACTCACAAACAATTTAATTTATACATCTTAAATTTTCCGCACATGAGTTGAAAGCTACATTTTTTTTTAAATGTAGGCTAGAGAAAAAATTGAGGAATTTTTTATTTTTGGAATCTGAACAATATCCTAAACTGTTAAAACTTGACTTTAATATATTTCAATGTTTTCAAGACGTTATAAAGTTTTAAATGTTTGGAAAAGTAATAAAGTTAATATATGTTTAAAAATAGGACTCATGTTGTAATCAAATAAGCACAGTCAATTTTCTTTTTAACTGTTTCAAGTAGCAAATATAGGTAGCTTCTTGAAATACTTTCACGTTAAACATCAATACTTTTTTAAAATTAGCCAGACTTAAAAGAATGAACGCAGCCTAGTCCAGATAAATTATATTTATACAACACTTGATATTATTTATCGAACACGTCGTGAAAGTTTCGAAGCTAAGGAGTTGATTTCATTATAAGTCGTTGTTTTTGCTTCGACCAACATAAAAAATATTCGATGATAACTGACAAAGATTTCCTAAGTTATTTCATTGGTTATAACACAAATAGCTTACAAAATATAGTTTTGTTTTGTGTCACACTTTTATATGTGAGCCTTGCTCATTCTGAGAGTTATAAAAGAAAACTGGTAATGTACCTTTTTCATCTCTAGACAAAAGTAACATCAACCCTTAGTGCTTTGATGTTACAGAAGGTTAAAGAATAAGTTGCATCTCCGCAGAAAAAGCCAATTTTTATCATGTCAGAAGCAACCTTTTGTAACTTGGTCCGTAAGAAAACATATTTTTGATGTTATTTTCTTTCTCCGCCTTTCTTCAGAAGGTTCTTCCTACTATTGGCTTAGTTCTTTTGACCACCGCATATATTGTGGGTAAAACGGTCTCTCCCAATGCTCAAACTGATAGGATTTGAAGTATTTTTAATAATTTTATTATTCTTTTTATTATTCTTTTTAATAAATTTCTCTGACAACGGAAAAAATGTGTTTTGCTTGTATGTGTTTTGCTCGTGTTTTGCTCATACGTTAGTATGTATGTAAGGCCAACGGAAACAGTAGTTTCTGAAATCGTTTAAATCAAGAGAAAAAACTACTCAAGCTGCCTGTTTATAAATAAAACATTCACAAACATTGGGTCTGAATATTGCGTTAAATCAATACTAATTTAATTAAATGGAAAAAGGTTCAATAAGCAAACCGATATATATATATATATATATATATATATATATATATATATATATATATATATATATATATATATATATATATATATATATATATATATATATATATATACATACATATACACTGGTGAAATAAATTAAGAAAATTTGCATATTTTATCGAATTTCGTGAAAAGAACTGAACTGAATGTAAAACCTTTGCTTCTAGATAAAAATGTAAATCTTGTACGTCAAATACGTAAGCGTACACGTGTTTGTAGGCGGAGCCAATAGAGAAACAGGCTTTATAAGCGCGCGTAAGTTAAGACGAATTTCGTTCGCTAGCACACCTCGGCGAATTTCTTGGTGTTATTTTGCAGCAATCAGTTAATTTCAGAATGTAACAGTAAAAATGAGTAACCACCAACGTTTAGATGATGGAATAAGGTGGCGAATTGTGGGGAGGCTAGAAGCAGGCCAATCTCAAGTCCAAATTTGTAGAGAGTTCAATTTAACGCCCAGCGTCGTGTGAAACTTATGGAAACAGTTCCAGGATACCGGATCCATCGAGTTTCTCAGCTCTCTCTTGACTTGTATGCAGCCACAAGAACCCGTGTACCAAGGGTGACTGTTTCCAAAAGACTTCATGAGAGAGTGTTGTTTGCAAGAAGACCTGCTGTTTGCGTCCCGCTCACCTCTACGAACAGGAGAATCCATTTATCGTGGTGCAGAGAGCATAGAGATTGGAGTATGGATCAATGGGAAACTGTTCTTTTCACTGATGAGACCCGGTTCAGCCTAAACACCGATTCTCGCCGTACGTTCATATGGAGAGAACGAGGGACCCGCTACCTAACCTCCAATGTCCGCGAAATCGACCATTATGGCGGAGGAGATTTAATGGTCTGGGCAGGCATCATGTTCGATGGTCGAACACCTCTCCATGTCTTTGAAAGAGGCACTGTGACTGGTGTGAGGTATAGGGATGAGGTCTTGGAGCCCTAAGTTCCCCTTTTCAGGGGTGCAGTTGGCCCTGAGTTCATTTTAATGGACGATAACGCGAGGCCACATAGAGCTCTTCTGGTCGACGAATTTCTAGAGAGTGAGGATATTTGCCGGATGGATTGGCCAGCTAGATCTCCAGACCCCCTCCGAGAACCATCCACGGAATGAAAACAGAGTGGGACCAATTGACACAGGAAATGATAACTGCCTTATTTCAAGTATGAAATCACGCTGCTAGACCAGTATATCTGTAAGAGAGGAACATACCCCCTATTAACCCATCTATTAACCCATTTTTTTTGTTTATTCTGCAACCGCTGTTTCATACGTTACGACTCCAACGGGTGTTACGCACGATCATGCGTGTGTATTACAATTATTGAATGGTTATTTGTTTTGCATTGTATCAATGTATGTACATATCAAATTTCATTAACATCTGTACAGTAGTTCTAGAGATAATCGACCTAGTCTGCAAATTCTCTTAATTTCTTACACCAGTGCATATATATACATACATAGTATATACATATATATATATACATATAGA
The DNA here is from genome assembly GCA_907164885.2 of Dolomedes plantarius. Classification (NCBI taxonomy): domain Eukaryota; kingdom Metazoa; phylum Arthropoda; class Arachnida; order Araneae; family Dolomedidae; genus Dolomedes; species Dolomedes plantarius. Next base: position 133,069,590 of record OU015494.1, on the reverse strand, counting down.
CATACATATATACATACATATATATATATATATATATATATATATATATATATATATATATATAAATATATGTTACCGTGAAAGACCGAAATTGGAGAATGTCGACATCCTCCGGTGAATATCAACACACACCAAATACGTCGGTGAAAGACCGAATATTTGGTTATATTCTTATACATTCGTACCATCACCAGTGTATGTCGACAATCACAGATATGCTTTGGTGGAGGTTGAAACGAGAAGCCGAGAAGACAGACAGTGTATTTAAATTTATGTAAACAATGTCAAATGAAACATAGTGCACATAAAAAATATATTGTTGGGAAATCAATGGTCAGTTCGGAGTTAAACTCAAAATATCAAGTCGATCTGATAGATCTGCAGTCACACAGGGATGGCGAATATAAGTTCATAATGGTGTATCGAGATCATTTAAAGAAGTTTGTCTAGCTACGACCTTTGAAAACTAAGACAGCTGAAGAAGTAGAGAATCACCGTCTTCAAATATCTATATAAATAAAAGGAAAACTTTGTCGGTCGTGAACGATTCCGGGTAGACCGTTTCCGGTATGGCATCCATTATGAAATTTGGCCATGTTTGAAAATGTCGAAATCGATGAATTTTTTTCTTGAAAGTGCATAAAAAACTGATAATAATTTCTGCGTAAACTTAATCTGTTACATTAATAGTTTTAGAGATATTTCAATTCTAAATGCATACTCCACGTAACCGCCATGTATAAAAATTTAAAATCGATGTTTTTTGTTAAGAAAGTACATAAATTTTTTCATATTTAGCAAGAGCTTTAAAAGCTGATAATTTTTTCTGCGTACAATTATTCTCTTTAATAGTTGTAGAGATATTTCAATTCAAATTGCATACTCCACCGAAAAAAACGTAACCGCCATTTTTAACGATGTAAACACAGCGTGATTCTTTCACAGCGCGATTCTCATTAAAAAATGAATCACTGAAAAGAAATGTTTCATCGTGTGCCTAATTTTTAATTATTTTTCTATTTTTTAGACTTTTAATTCAAACTTTATAATCATAAATAGATCGTTTGAAGTTGTACTGATTTTGGGGGGATTTTTTTGTCAGTTAAAAGTGAAAAAAAAAATTTATTCAAGTGAACTGCGATTAGAGTGTCAAGTTATTCGATAGCTGGTCGAAGCCCGGCAAGTTCTTAACATTTCGTGCCCCAGCTGTATTGCATTCTGATAATGGTAGTCAATTCAGTAATCAAGTC
>OU015494.1:133003340-133063340 GCA_907164885.2 Dolomedes plantarius | reverse complement strand
TTTAGCCGAGGCACTTGTTGACATTCGCCTATAACTCATCGTGGTTTGCTGGGCATTTTATTATGGGGGCAGCATATAGGCGGACCAACGTTACCCCCTACGGAGGACGACACAAACAGAGGTATTTTAGTGGCGCGTGCCGGGATTCGATCCGAGCACCATCGGCACCGTAAGCCAGCGCGCTTACCACAGAGCCACTGCAAGCCCCTATGTGTGTGTGTGTATATATATATATATATATATATATATATATATATATATATATATATATATATATATATATATATATATATATATATATATATATATATATATATATATATATATATATATATATATATATATATATATATATATATAATAAATAACGGATTAAAACTGTCATAATACTTTATGCAGATAAGCTAAGGAAATAGACATAAAATGAAATAACGTATGGTTATGCTTAGATTAGATTTTCTAGTAGAAAAGGAAAATCTTTTTCATGGAATATACTCTGGTTTTTCTAAGAAATACATTAAACGGAAGACAGTGTCTCGCAGTTTGTGGTAACTTAAAAGAATTCCCCCTTCTTTTTCGGGATTGTATTTTTTCTCCCTATTTCAGAAGTTTGATGCGAAAAAAAAATACACTGACAAGAATTGAAACCTCAGAGTTACAATAAAAAAGGGAATAATACCACCGGAATTCTTTTCAGTTACTCCAGGACAAGAGAGGAAGATTCTTGGATTAAGACGTGAAAAATATATTTTCCACTGAAGAGCAGATCTACCAGAAGCAGATGCAGGAAATGAAAATTATTGTTTGTGACCCTCTCAACTATAATGAAGATATATCTTTGACATACTGTAAAATACGCAACGAAAATAAAAATGTCATACGTAAAATTATGTTACATAATGTGAAGAAATTTCAATGGCTAAATTTAGCAAATTCCATTAAATGAAGACTGCTGTTAGATAATTTATATATATAAAACAGCTCTGTAACTGACTGACTGACTAACAGATAACGCACAGATCAAACCGCTGGACCTAAAGGGTTGAAATACTGCATAGCGATTCTTCTTATAATGTAGGGGTGCACTACGAAAGGTTTTTGAAAAATTATTCTTAGATTTTTTAAATTAAATTTTTAAGATTTTTTAGTAACATTCTTTAAAGTTTGCATTTAAAATAATAATTTAAGGGTTATAAAATTTTTATCACAAGAAAGATCATAAAATTTCCTCTAAAATGAAATCTTTTTCGAATCTTTACCTCCATTTTCCGATTTTTGGTGAATTTTTTAAGATTAATTTTTCGAATTTAATTTATTAAATACCGATCGCGTGGTTTCTTTTCTTTTTGTGATACTTCAAATTAATTTTGCGTCACGTGCATAACAACGAAATAAACTGACAAAAAATATTAAAATACAGTATGGAAAGAGATGGAAAATTTGAGATGGAAAATTTTCAAGAATTTAATTCAAATTAGTATGTTTTATGGATATTAAACATACAAATTAATTGCATAATTGACCGTTGTATTTAATTTGAATGTATAGCGTAGCGAAGCACGGTTATTCAGCCAGTCTATCCATAAGTATGGTTCTAAAATATTAATAAAGTATATAGAGAGTGGATGATTAGGGAAAATTACGACATGGTTTATGGTGCATTTGTTAGCATATTTGTCCGGAAAGCAGTCTGCTACGAGCTCGAACCTCAGGCTAATCATACTTTTAGGCGAAGTATACTTTTAATAAATTTCCACTATGTCTTAGGGTTTGACGGTTTTTCAAACCCGGTTTTAAAAAACCGGTTTTTAAAATAAATTTGTCACATTTGAAAACCGGTTTTTAAATTAAGAAAACCGGTTTAAAAGAATTCAAATTATTATGTAAAAATTAATTTTTAACTTATTTGATTTGCTATTTATTCTATGCAACGGGCAGCAGACACATTTTTTCAACGTTGCAAGTTGCGCTGGCCAGTGCTTGTGCATTGTGCACTGCGCACGTGGAAAAGACGTGCCTAACCGACTTATTTTATGTTAGTACATATGTGCAATCCGTCACGAGTCACGACAAGTTCGCTTAATCTTGTAAAGTGAAAACTGGAAACAAAAATATAAAGTTGTTACAGTTATCTGGAAAGATATTATCTAGAATATTTCCAAATTCTTATGTGGAAACCGATTCTGATGAAGAGCAAATTGGAAGAAACTACTCATCAGAGGAATGCTTTTTTAAAGGAAGCCATGGAAAAATAAATTCATAAGTTTCTTGAAGATCCTGAAGAAAAACTTACAAATCCAAAGACACTGAAAGCTGAATTTTCATTATTTGAGGCAACGAATAAAAGAACCAAAAACTTAGATTTGATATTTGATGCCCTGAAAACTATAAAACCAAGCTCAGTAGCTAGTGAACGAGTATTTTCAATTTCAGGCAATATTGTGTCCAAAATAAGAACAAGACTTAGCCACCATTCAGTGGATATTTTATGTTTTTTAAAATCCTATTTTCTTAGGAGAAATTAAAATTAGTGAAATAAATATAAATATTATTCGAATTTTGAAATTTTTGTTTGAGTTTTCATTATTTTGTGTAAGTAATGTGTAATCCTTAATTTGTTTTTATATTTTGACTTTGATATTGATTTCGCTTTTTGTTATTTTATATAAATTAAATAAAATATTTTTCCTATTCTATTTTTTTTTGGCAAAAATTCGAAAACCGGCTAAAACCGGTTTTTTGGAAATCTGGAATTCGAAAACCGGTTTTTCAAAAAGTCGGTTTTTGTATAAACCCTACTATGTCTGCATTATGGTAGTTTCGTGGTGAATGCTGTCTCCCCAGAAGTCTTAGACAAGGAGAGTTTTTCAGTGTCACTGAAGAGGGATTTTCAAGCAGACGGGTTCGGGGTTCCTGCTTGTCCCATAGAGCAGTGCTCCCCAACCTTTTTATTGCCGTTGACCGGTCAACGTTTGATAATTTTACCACAGACCTGTTAACGTTTGATAATTTTACCGCGGCCCGCTAAGGGGGGGGGGGGGGAGTTGATTGTTTATATTTTAGAATGTTTTGATTTAATAATTTTAATTTAATTGTACTTAAACATGCCTTCAAAATAAAATACAGTTACACCAAAAAATGATAATAAAGTGATTTAAAATTTTAACTCACTAGAATGCTAAATAAGAACCCTGAGCTTGTGGCCCTAAGCTGGCGGTCCGGTACCATTTTTAGCCACGGACCAGTACCGGTCCACGGCCCGGGGGTTGGGGACCACTGCCATAGAGGATTTCCAGACTTCCATCCAGTCAGTGTAAAATTTGCACCTTCACTTTTCAAATTAGGCATTAATGTGCTCTACAGCAGAATGGAAAAAGCAAGTTTTTAAATTTTATTCTCCTGTTTATATTTAATGGATACGAAATGAAACAAACCTATCTTTTTGCTTAGCTCCTTAATTGCTACTTTATTGTGATACTAGAACAAATTTCTTATCGTTTCCAAGCTACAAGTAAGATAGAAAAATTTGTTAATAATTGATTATGTACACAGTTAGTATGTATTGAACCACTATAATGGGAAAAACTACATTTAAATCTTTTGCTGCATTTTAAATTCAAATTGAATAGATTTTTTTATCTTTTTCAAAGCAACTTTAAAAAAATTCATATGTGACACATTAAAACTTTTGGTGGAATATAATTCAAATCTTACTAACTATTGCTTAATATTTCCTTTAAAACTGTCGTGACACTTGCAATATTTCTGAGTATGCAGATCTACGAAGCACATTTTCAGTTAGAAAAAGGAATACCATTTATAAATTCAGACACACGTGTCTTTAAAAATATTCTTCACTTCTTACCCAAAAGTTTAAAGTGTTACCACACACGCGCAAAACTATTTTAATATTCAACAACTTTTTTAAACCTTCTTCGGAGAACTTCCATTTTTGTTTTCTAAAAGTACACAAAAGCGGAAAGCTCTGATATAACGGCACGCAAAAAGCACATTTATTGAGACGTGATCGAAACAGTGGAATATGCATTTGATGGTCATATTCGTCATAAACAATGGAACCACATGAATGTTTCAAAAGCATATGAATGATAACGTTATGCAGCATACGTCGAAGACTTTTGTCTATGAGCTTATATTGGGGCTTTCCTTCTGAAATTTTTATTTAATATTCCACAGATTCTAATGTCTTTTGAAAGGAAAGCGGGGGATATTTTAGCACAAAATAAGCTGATTTTTTTTTGGAAAAAAATGAAATGCACATAAATAATTTACGTAAGTTTTATTAAAACTTTTTAATAGTAGTATTACAGTAAAAAGGTATGGAATAAAAGCATTCTGTATTCAATACTCTATCGATAAAGGTTTCTGAGAGTCGAGTAAATCCTGTTAAACTGAATAATATCAGAATAAAAAATGGTGTGATATTACTAAACAGAACTTTAATATTAGTATATTTATACCTTACACTCAAACACAGAATGCTGATAAGATATTTGCTTGCGAATATGTTATATATCGACGTATGTAGGCCTACAGACAGACAGACAAACGCCCACACACAGAGATATTTATATATATAATATACACATATATATATAAATATCTCTGTGTGTGGGCGTACAGATACACATAGACATATACATATACATACATATATATATATATATATATATATATATATATATATATATATATATATATATATAATATATATATATATATACATATATATATATACATATATATAAATATATATATATGTATATATATATATATATATATATATATATATATATATATATATATATATACATATATATATATATATATATATATAAATATATATATATATATATATATATATATATATATATATATATATATATATATATATATATATATATATATATATATATATATATATATATATATATATAAAGATAGAGAAAGGCAGAAGATCAAGTAATTATATAATATGCATAAACATGAGTCATCTCTTTGTTTACTGCAATCATCATTGGATTTAAGTATAATTGGAATTTAGTAAATATGAATAACATAGATATATTTAGCTTTTAATTGCAAGATGAAAAATAATTTAATGAGACATTACTCAGAAATTTAGGAAAAACATAAATTTTGTATATGATATCAAATTGTTTCAACTGACCGTTTTCTTACAATGACGGCTAAGCGTAAAAAAAAAACTCTAGCGCATTACAGATAAGGCTAGTAGGTAAGCTAACGGTTTGTTAAGCAATCTGGACATGCGTGTACTGCTATGCAAGGATGATAAAATATTCTTCAACATGTACGAGAAATTTTATTACACCATTAAACGTCTAACATTAAACTAGAATAGTTCACCCCATGCGCTTATTTTCACTAATTCCAGCATGCCGCACCAAACCTCTTCCTGATAAACTGCCATCTATTTCCCACTCTGGCCTAACCGGCCTAGTACGATGGATGCGGTGATAGTTATCTAGTAGTCCCTCTGTTTAGTCTACTCTGCTTTGACGTTGGAAACGAAAACCCCTTACTTATCAGAGTACTTTGCCTATAAATAGCTCGTTCCATGCCAATGTCATACTTCTTAAATCTGCGTATCATGAGCAGATTTTTGAACCATGTTCCAAGAAAGTGGAATGTAAGGATTTTAGCAACATGGCACAGGAATAATTGATGATATAGGAAGGAAATCTAACTCAACCTGATAGGTACAAAATATGGAAATGTAACTCCTTACAAGTTACCGCGTAAACATTCGCATAGACCAGGAGTGGGAAAATTGCGGCCAGCGAGCCGCATGCTGCCCGCTACAGATTTTTTTGTGGCCCACCAAGACAGCCTGAAAAACTGCTAATATTTAATTTAATTTATATTTATTGATTTTATGACACAATTTACACCTTTTCTGAAATGCAAAGTCAACTAATAAATGCAATAATTTTAAAAGTTGCGGCCCTCCCCTTCCTTAAAGCTGCCCCTGAACCACAACAATTGCCCATCCCTGGAATAGACTATTTGTGGTCTCACTTCTGATGCCATAAAAGCGATTGTTATAAGCCTAAATTTATCGTCAAGAGCAAATATGATATAAGATTAAGATATCATGGTACAGACAGTGCAGAGACTGTAGTGGAAATCTGTCTACTACAGTAATCTATCGTTGTCTAAGTTTGGAAACATACCTCGTTACTCTGCATGAAGAGGGAGAGATGCAGGTCAGGCGCGCACTATCAATTTTCAGCTCTACAACTTAAAGTTGGACAAGTGATGCCAATAGAAACGTATGGTACAGTTCGTAATGTTCCCTGTCCAACTGATTCAATTTTTATTCGTGGAGCACTTGAGTCTCTGCACAACTGTTGCAACTTCCCAACCTAAATAAGCCTGTAGAATAGTTGTACAATTTTTTATCTTCAAGTTCTCATGTATATAGAACTGTTCGTTGTACAACTGAAAATCGATACTAAGCGGCTGGACCTACTGAATTTACAGAAGCGTTTATTGATTTAGAATACGGTCTTGTTACACTGATGTAAGCCATTTTTGATTAATAAGGGAACAGTTTTATTCGTTAATTGGAGTGCGACTTTGAAGATTATAAGAAATATTTCTTTGAAAAACAGCATATTTTCAGAATCTACAGTAAAGTCGATCACGTTCTTTCAACGGGCAATGATAAAAAAAATAAACAAAACAAACTACTACTTAAAGCCCATAACACTCATTGGTCCAAATGTATTTAATATGCGTTTAATAAAAGGAGGAACGCATAGGAGGTTGATAGGCTTTTCAAGAAAATAACCATATATTTCCCTGATTGCCTAAGACTGGGATTTACTCATCGCTTGTTTAAACAGACGCCTATCCATTACACACACACACACACACACACACACACACACACACACATATATATATATATATATGTGTGTGTGTGTGTGTGTGTGTGTGCGTGTAAGTAAAAACGATTTCAATGTTTGTAAAATTGCACTAAAATTATTCAAATGTGGAAAAAATATGTTGCTATCATAATATATATCTTAAAAAGTATTTCAACAAGTTTACATTTGTATATTTCGCTATTTCGTATCCTCAGAATGTGAACTATTATAAATATTTTTACTTTAAAACTATACCTTTATTTTATAATATTATACTATACTATTATATCCTGTAAGATATAGTATCATAGCCAATAGACTGAAAAACTTTTATTACAGAGATATTTCATATTTCATACATTCCACAGAAGAAATATAGCCAGCGAGAGATTTTTTTTGATAGATTTATGTGGTAGCGCAACAGCCTTCTCTGTAAAATGTGTAAAGTGACGGTTTCTATTTGCTTTGAAATCCACCTTAAGCTCCTTACTTTTCTTTACATAGCTATTACTTTGACATATTTGCTAAAATCCACCAGTATGGTGCAGACATTTTTAAATTCAAGAAATAGAAGAAAAAGGCTAGAGATATCATGGAAAAACCTAAATATTTTAAATATGATATAGGGTTTAAATTTAGTTGGATTTATTTAAAAATTACTGAAGGTAAGAGTTGAATATTTTACACACTTGTAATGATTGTGAAATGCATTATTTGACTTCCTTTCCAAAAAACAATTAATTTCATTAGGCAATGATAAAAAGTTTATATTTAAATTATCTTTCTGTAGAATAGTTTTTGTTTCACTTATTATATAAAAAAGTGATCGTCCATATTTGGAACATGACAGATAAATGATGTTTAACTAGGAAAGGAAAAGTATGCACATGATTAGAAAATTGTTTAAAACAAAATTTTTTACTCGCTTTTCAAGAAAAAAATGTGATTTATTTTTCTTGAAATGCATAATTTTCAGCTTCAAAAGTATAGAAAAACAACAATTGATAGAAATAAAATTTAAACTGTAAATCTTGCTGTATCCTATTTATAAAGGTAAAATTATTTAACAGGAATACGTTATATTCTCTTCCAGCTTAATGATGGAATATAATTAGCTCTGCATTCATTGCTATAAGGATAAATAGGCTATTTAACTGATTGTTACAGCAAATGGAGAGAAAAACAGCTCTTTCAAGTCAGAGAATTTAGAATTAATTCATTCGTAGATATTTGAGAAAAATGTGTGGATCTGAAGCATAACACAGGCCTGCGACCGAAAAAGTGTTTAGAAACCAATAGCTGATACTGATAGATTTTTGGATGCTGATTTCAGGAAAAATAATAAAAAAATTCCATGACGTACCATTTTTTCAAAAAATTGAAAATTGAAAAAAATGAAAATTTCACAAATTGAAAATTTTGATTTTTGTAGCCACCAATCGATTGTGTTAATTAAGGAAGGGGATGAGCATATAGTGTCATAAGTCATCATTACTGGAGAAAACTGGAGATTTGTAGTATAAATAGCTCACTTCTACCCATACTTGGGTGTATATAATTTGAAGTGGCACTCTAAATGAATTTTATACAAATTTAATCTCCGTACTTTTTAGATTATAGGCATTAGATTTTAATGCAGATTCTATTTTTTCAAACTTATACTCCGCATCAACGCGTTTAGTTACTGGCTTTATCTCGCCCTTTATGATACGTTTACAATTTAGTTCGCTGCTTGTTTCAAGTTTTTCAACAACCTGACTCTGTTTTTGGCATTGATGCTTACACGACCTATTGTTTACCGACTTAATTACTTCAGTATTAGTAGTTTTAATGCTGGAAACTGAAGGCGCTTTTACACGTTTTTTATCCCCCTTAACTTTAGTTTTATCCTCTTTTGACGAAAAAGTCTCTTTGAAACTTGCGACATCAGAATCGTTATCATTTAAATTCTTTAAAACTGCTTCAGTTTTGGGAAGATTAAGCTTTTCGTACTGGTGCGGTTTAATGCAAACTACGTCTATAACTTCGGAAGCATCAGCTAAACTACTTACAGTATAACTTTGTGTCAACTTTTCATCCAGATTCTCAGTCTGGTTTTCATGTACTTTATTTAAAACCATATTATCAATCTGGCCTACAGCATCCCCATTTGGCTGGGAACTTGAAATAATATCATCATTACCTAGAGAGTTCCTAATATCGTTTAAAGAATTTTTATTGTCGTCAATTAATAAGTATTCACTAACTTCCGTAACACATACTTCGTCACCTACTAAATTTCCTTTATTAACAGATGTGTGAATATCATCTAAAATATTTGGTATAACATTAATACAAGTATCAGAAGATTTGTTTTCTAAACTACTAGCATTAGTATCGGCACTATTTTCAGAAATTTGTACTGGAATTACCGCATTATTCCAGCTAGACTCACTTTCATTATAAGCCACAAAAATACCCCGACTTTCACTATTCTCAAAATAATGATTACTGCTCGGACAAGTTAATACATTTGACCACACAGTTTCAACAGGTTGAACCATATCATGTGAATCAACTTGCCAGTGCACGTAAGGTGCTTCCATATTATTTACTTTAAGTGCACTAATTTCATTGTAACGCCGTGAGCTTCTATTATTTCGCCCGCGATACTGGTTTCGCTGTTGCTTTGAAACTCGCGAAAAATTTTGGCGGGGGTGAATAAAACTTCTTGTACCTGAGTGAGGGTAAGGAGTAGCGAAGAAACGCCTATTGTCATGTTTGGCTAAAGCTTGAAGGAGGGTAACCTTGCTTGTAATATTTTGATTGTCCAAAAAATCTTGAACGCTTGGATTCAAACGTTGGATAACTATTTTGAAGATTTCCGCTTCCGTCATCCCTTCTAAATATTCCTCACACTTGGAAATCTTTTCCATAGCAAAATCTAACGCAGACTGACCTTCACGTTGACCTTCACTTAGAGAATAAATTTCCGCTTCTATTTGACTTTGATTAAAGGTTTTTGGAAAAACGCTAAGAAACTGTTGCTTGTATGACAAATAGTCAAAAATCAGATTACTGCTTTGCATACACGTGTACCACTGATATGCACTACCTCTTAAAGCTGCTAGAGCAATTTTAAGTTTATCCTCCTCTGGGGTGCATTGTTTCTGATAGTAATGCTCAATTTTCTTTAGAAATTGACTTCAGGGGCCACCACTGAAGGTGGCTTCGAATGGCGCAAAATGCTGAACCATAATTACCCGAGGAAAATTTCCAACGGGGTTTTGTTCTACAACACTCATTTTCAAATAGTATATAAGTATAATAACAAGATACTTTCACAATTTAATTTTATCAATATCAGAATATAACAGAGTATAAAGTTCAAACTTCAAATATGTTGTTCGTTATAAATGTAACGAGAACGACCAGGGTATATATAAACTTTCGGGCGCCAGTATAGAGAATAACTCACTTCTACCAACACTTGGGTGTATATAATTTGAAGTGGCATTCTAAATGAATTTGATACAAACACAGTTTATACATGAAACAATGTTTATTGAATTCGTTGAACATATAGAATTTGCTTTTACAGCAATGAACATACGTACTACTTGTACGGAATATACTTTATCATTCAATAAAAATACACATTGCAAATACTCACAAACCAGCAGAGAGTCAAACCAGCAGTACTGCCACGTAAACTTTGGGCCCCCTAAGCACTAGCGCAGGATAACACCTGGAGCTGCTTAACTCGTAGCTTCCTCTCGCTTATCTGTCAGCTTTAACAACACCTTTCAACCTTCTTCTCTTTAATCATGCTGCATGGTATTTATACCAAGCGCGTATGCCGAAATTAGCATATCTCAAGCAGCTTCTTTAAATCATTCACTTAAAAGTTCGATTCTTGTGAATCGAATCTTGTGTATACCTTACAGATTTTTCTGTCTCTGGTGCGAAAAAAAACTGAAAAAAGAAGCAATCTAAAGAATCTGCCGAACTCTTAGGCTCCAGGCTAAAGGAAAATAATTCATTGGCTTCTGGTACCTCTTTCTCATGGTTAAGAAAAAGTGAAACAGATCTCGTTCCATACTTTTCTCCATATAGTGGCTTGATTTATTTTAGCAATGTCCCTGGATTGATGGAGGATTTTAATATGCAGTATGACGTGAACGAGTGGAGGCCCTTTATTGACTCCTCAAAAAGAAGCCTCAAAGCAGTGCTTCTGCCTACTGGCAGAAGTATGCTTCAGTGCCATTAGGACTTTCTGTGTACCTGAAGGAATCTAACGAGAATTTAGCTTTGATTCTAACCCATTTGAAATATAAAGAACATGGATGGATGATATGTGGTGATCTAAAAGTGCTTTCCATGCTTCTTGGACAACAAGCAGGAAACACTAAGTACCCTTGCTTCTTGTGTGAATGGGACAGTCGGGATAAAAATAATCATTGGATCAAAAAGGAGTGGCTGCAAAGGAAAGCATTAACACATGGAAACAAAAATGTAGAAATGGAAAGTTTGGTTGATCCCAGGAAACTCCTGTTGCCTCCACTTCACGTCAAGCTTGGCACGATGAAAAAATTTGTTAAAGCTCTATCAAAAGAAGGAGAATGCTTTAAATACCTAGGGCAACAATTTTCCAGGACTGTCGAAAGCAAAAATAAAGGAAGGTGTTTTCGTAGGTCCAGATATTCAGAAACTTTTTAAAGACGAAGTGTTTGAAAGTAAAATGTTTTCGAGGGAAAAAGAGGCCTGGACAGCTTTCAAGGAAGTCGTCACAAAATTCCTCGGGAACGTTAAGGACCCCACCTATAAATCTATCGTGGTAAACATATTAATGAAATTCAAAGACTTGAATTGTTCAATGAGTTTGAAAGTGCATTTTTTAAATTCTCATTTGGAGTACTTTCCCTTTTTTAGTGCAGTTAGAGATCTTGGTACAATTAGTGAAGAACAGGGTTAAAGATTTCACCAAGATATCAAAGAGATGGAGCTTAGATACCAAGGTAGATGGAAAGTCAATATAATGTGGACTATTGTTGGATGCTAGACAGAGAAGTCTCTCGTACTGACTACAACAGACTAAGTGCCAAAACGAGCTTTCAGGGAAAAGGAAAAGAAAGCATTAAGGATATATGAATCCAGGATGTATTAAACAATTATAACCATTAAATGTTCTAGTTAATATAATTTCTAATTAATATGTATTTAGCAGACCATTTCCAATTGTTTGATATATTAATTCATTCGTAAATAAAACACTTAAAAATATTTTGAAAAGACCTTCTTCTCCCCAGAATATGTACAGTAGGCTTTCTTGTCCATATATTCAAGTCCCTTTTGTGAAAAATCCTTACGTGATTGAGGAAAATGGATGTCATATTTGAAATCAGCACACCAAATACTATAAAATTCAGTCATTACATTACAAAAACTTTTCTATGACTCAAATTTTGCAGACCTGTGTAATTATGTAACTAAATAGATGCTGAAAGCATGAATTTAATACCGAGTTATTTTAACTCCTGCGATCTTTATTCGATTATTAAACAAACTTTGATAATATTTCATTTTTCATCAAACGGAATTGAATTTGAAGAATATAGAACGATTCCGTAGAGTGTTCTCCTAATGGAAAAAATATAAAAAAAATTAATAAAATAAGTCGTGGTAGAATAAGTCGTGGTGTCTGAATAGACTTTTATGTTGCTTCATACTGTTTGAACAGGACATCGAAGGCAGTTCTTTGGAAAAGAATTTGGGGGAATTCTTTTATTTTAGATGATAAATGAATGGTGGAAACTCTCTAAAAATAGATTGTCTCTTCAAAATATCGGAGATTAAAAGATAGTCATTTATTAGAAGCTTTATTCAAAATTTCTAACTATACAGAACAGATCCTTCCTGAATCATAATAAAACTCCTTAATAACCAAGAACACTGAAAGGAAGGTTTAGAAGATAAAGCTGAAAATTAGGTTGCTGAAACGAGAGAGAGAAAAAAGAAATTAAAACATTAAAAAAAAATCAGTGCTGCCCAACTTTCAACATAAAAATACTGTTGCTAAGGGTAATTTCTGGTAGTTTGGGGAATGGAAAATCTAGTTATAAACCAGAGGGTCCGTGGATCGATTTTTATGTAAATAACTGATATATGTGTCGGACACATGATTTTCACTATTTTGAGATGGAAAATGCTGTTTGTGCTTCAAATAAGTTGTTAATAAATAAGCTTAATAATTTTCAAACCCCAGGATAAATATTTTATATAAACATTTCTTCATATTCTAAATACGCATATTTGAATTTTGCAATAAAACATCAAATTTAGACATTTTTTAGGACTTACTTAGACTCACCCACTGATTATCTAAATATTTCTTATGAGGCTTTCAAGTTATTTTCAAACCTCTATTTTTATTGCTTTATAGAGGGCGAATACTCTTCATTAATAATTCTTGTCTGTTTTAAATGTTTTACAGCTCGGTTAAAAATGAAGGATGCTTTCTCGAGATATTCAGTGGCATGTCTACTCTTTAAATTTTGTCCTTGAAAAATTTCAATGAGGAACTGGAACAGTAGAGGCACAATTTGAAACAAGTCTATCCAGATACTGGCATATGATAAATACCTGCACAGACAAGCATAGACCCCATATGCAATAACGTTTTATGGATTGAAAGAAGCATTCAAGTCTCTTGAGACCGCTACTGAAATACTGTGTCTAAAAAATCAATGCATTAAAAACAAAATTCATAGTAATCACAAAGAAAACTTCCCTCCTATCTCTGCTTGAGTATGGTGACTACAGGTTTGAAAGAGTACAGAATTCTACGTATTTCGGATCTGAGATAAATTGTGAAATGATTCCAGTAATGAAATAAAAAAAATACCTTTGGCCTCCAATCGATGTCATAAAGGCCTTTGAACTTGCCATAAGTCATGACTTGTTAAAATGAAAAGTAAAATATTTCTTTACAGAACTATAACACAACCACTTTTGAATTATGCATCACAAACTTGGACCTTAACCAAAAAGAATGAAGTATCATTAGTCGTGTTTGAAAGGCATATTCTGAGAACAGTTTTTGGAGGTGTTAAAATAGGTGAAACTTTGAGGAAAAGATTCAATAAGGAATTATGCAGGATTCATAAAGGTCATGACATATTAAAGTGTATGAAGCTTGCTGGCCATATCAGCAGGACGAATAGTTATTCAGTTACTTTTAAAGTTTTTAGTTCCAAACCCATAGGTATTAGAACCCGAGGAAGATCTAGGTTGAGATGGGTGGATAGCATTGAGGAGGATTTCAAGATCATTAGAACAAAAAAAAATTGGGAGAAGCTTGGAAATGAGGAGGACAGAATTAAGAAATTATTTAGGGAAGGCCATGACCAATCCAGGCTGTAGTGCCAGTCATAATGATGATGGTGATGATTTATCGAGATATCAAGTATTAATGGATTCAAGGGTGGTACATCCACAGTATTGATAGACTGACCATATTTTCTCCATTTTGATATTTTGATACTTTTTACATGACTTAAATTAAGACACCTTATCTGTAGATCATTACTAAATGTTGCTCATTTTACGATACCTATTAACCAAAAGAGATTCATACTGATATTATGTGGCTATGGAAATTTTTAAAAATCTAATTTTAATTTAAATCGTTTCTAGAAAGTGTTGTAAGCTCAAAGGCTCATTTCAGTATGTCTATAAAAGATATAAAATTTAATTGAATAAAATATCCGTGATTATTTCGAAATTTACTCGGATGTGATTACAAAAATCTATCAAAGATTATTCCAAAATCATTTATTTAAAACTCAAATTAATTCTTTTAAAACATTGCGACTCAATTAAAAAACTCTACCCGTTTAAAACTGAAACAAAGAAAAAGTACTGTTTGAAAACCATATGATTTCTTATTACATACAGGATCTAGTAAACCCACCAAAACTGCTTTAACCTTTCAGCGGGCGCGCCCATGTATAAAGTGCAACATTTTCGTAATTTTGAATGGTTTGTTTTTACAAGCAAGGTTTGAATGTTCTAAGCAGTTTCTATTTATAGCTACACCCTTTCTAATGCAGATCTGATTTTCTGACCCATATATTTCTTTCCATTCATTGTTAGTCGTGATTTAAGCGTGGTAAACCAGCAAATATACTGGATTGCAACACGACAAAATTATGAGTTGATGTAGTAGATCAAACGTGCAGCTATTACACGGTATTCCGCATATCACGAAGATGGACAATCTCATTGTTTTTTTGGTTTTTGGACATAATAGGAATTGATTCGCAAGTTGTCCTTAAATGCATTAAACCAGGCAGTTTTGAAATAAAACTATTGTATCTGCATTCTTTGGCCTTTAATTATAAATATATCTCAGTATTATCAACATTTTATATCTTGTCATAAAACACAGAATTATTATTTTCAATTTGAAAAAAAAAAGTTTATTACAAGAGGAATAATCAAGGTTGAAAGAGACGTTGCACTTTATGCAACACGCGCCTGCTGGTGTTCCAAAAATTGGCGTGCCCTCTGAAGGGTTAATAATACATAATGTCTAATAAATTGAATTTAGGCGCTAACATGTAAGATGTGGACTCAGAAACATGTAACCGAAAGTCAGATTTCCTATAAAAATAACAAAGGTACTCAACTGATCTTAAAATTTTATTTCATTTTTCGGTTTCCTATATAGGCTTTGCAATCTATTAGTGTTCCATACGAGAATGTTGATCTTTGTAGTAATACATTTTTTGACATCAAGTAAATCATAGCGAGGGGTAAGGAGGTAAGTGTTTAAGTCGTTTGGATGGCGAATGTTGCAAAATGTCCAAAATTTTACAACATGACCACTAAACAATCCCCCAGTTGTGTTAGCAATTTCAACTGGTGGGATTGCTAACTCTTCTATGTTTTTGAATTGAACAATCTGTAGGTGGCCATCCAAATGAAGTAAAATAATCACAAATTAAACAATATCAAGGTATTTTGAACATCTTTTAATATCCAAAGGGTTCTTTCTCTTGTGGTTCCAGACCTATGAGACTCCCTGTCGGAGAAACTGATGATAGCTATCTATTCAAAACTGTCACACACTTTTTTATACACTTCTGAAATTCAACTGATGTTTTAATGTGAATCGAAGTATAAACTGCCAAACAAAGAAAATCATTGTATTTTAGTAGATGTGGTATTAGGAGCCCTTTATACTCCATTTATAACGAAGAAAACATATCATTCATTTAAAATAGCAGTGAGTTTATAAATTTCTATAGTTTCATTTTTCTACGTAGCAACAATATGGGAAGGTGAGGATAAAAAATTTATTTATTCCAGCTTTACACTGATTGCCACGCATTTTGATTTGCGAACAGCGCTTTAGAATCTTATTAAAAAGTCCTCAATTTCCATGTTTTCTGAAAACGCAATAAATGTCACAGTCTTTTTCCCTATGAAAAAGAACAATTTCCTTTCGAGACTTTTGGTTCTTTTCTGTATGCATCGTTTCTTTTTGTCGTCTATTGCAGGCATCAGACAATCTAAGGGTAGGCGAATAAGTAATAACGAAAGCTCTCTGCACATCACCATGAACTTGTGTGTTATTGAAAAGTAGAGACTCAGTATAGAGATATTAAAATAGCAGAAAGCGACCGAAGGATTGTAGCTAGAATAAGGAAATGGAAGTAATATACTACCGAACTCGGGACAAAACGTCTCGGATAAAAATGGAATAGGAGTTTTGTAATACAGTAGTGTTCTCTAATATGTCACTGGCGAGAAAAGCGAAAATGGAAATCGAGGAAAACATAAGAAAAAACAGAATGTAAATCAGAAAAACCGAATTTAACAGTCCTTCTTTTATAGCTTTCCCGCTTCTGTATTTTAACTCCTTCCTGTTATACGAAATTCTTCTTTAAACCATAGCACTTTTTTTTCTAAAGATGAAAAGGGGAAAGCTGAGAAATCGTGCGTAACTTTGTTCCCCGGACTCTTTTACATACTTTGGAATATTTTATAACAAAACTACTTAGAAAATGTTTATTTCGCGTATTTATTGATAGATATGAAATGTATTTCCTTTAATGTCTCATTGAAAGGATTACAGCCATTTTCTTTAAAAGGATAGTAATGTTTTACTTATCTGAAAATAATTTTCTGGTTTAAATTTAACTACTTAGAACATTATGATATAAGCTAAATCTTTTAAGATTTTTAAAGAATGCCTTGCCTTTAAAGAATGTCGGTTCATACATATTAAGGTCCTCAATATTACAAAGCTCTGTGGTATTAAAAAAGCATTTTAGCTGGTGAGATCATTGCAAAACCAAAAGAAAATCAATCGAACTAAAAACAATAAAAAGGTTTGTGTTGAAAATGTACTTAAAGCCTAAAGCACCAAATAAATAGACCAAAGTAATAAACCAAATGAAAGAGTTCTTTTATGTTTAATTTAAAAGGACTGAATTCTTAAAATGTTTTAGGAGAATTAAATTTGAAGCCGAAGTATCTTTTTAAAATTTTATCTATAAATTTGAAAATAGTCAGTTAATTGATATAACTTTTTTTTTGTTTTGTTCCACACACATGAGCGATAAACTGGAGGTTTCCGTTTGATGCCTGAAATGACTTTGTTGTGTTTAAAAAGGGGAAAATATCAGAATATGGGAAAATTTGCTGCTGAGTTTCAGTCCTCCTAGTGGCAGAAAATTAGGAGATTTGACAGGCAGCGAAGCCTACCTTGTTCTGTCTCTGGTAGGGCAAAGGAAAGTTCGTGGCATGGCAGTAGTGAAATATTCAATTCACCTGTTAAATGAGCAGGAAATCAGGATTCGAATCCCAAACGAACCTCGATGGGGTAGAAAGAATGTTAGCTGAAATATAAGATAGAATTTCAGGCTTTATAGTGTACATAATTTTTATTTAGTGCACAAGATTAATGAAAAGGCCCTTACAAAAAAAATCTACTGTTGTAAGATGCCATCTAATTAAGAATTATTATTTTTTTAAAGTTTTTATACGATAACGTTTTCTGTGCCTGGTTTTAAACTACGAGAAATTTAAGGAAAACTTACATTAAACAAAGTATTGAGATGAAACAAAATTTCCTCTGGCACATGGACTACATTTCATGCTTCCTAACAGAGATTAATTCTTTTTGAGCAAAAATAATGAGAAAAAGCTCCTTACGATACCTTTGGTATTAGTAAGCTAGGATTTTACCACCAATTTAAGATTAATATTTCATTCTTATACGGAAAAAATGCTATGGTTTAAAGAAGATTTTCGTGTAACGGGAAGGAGTTATAATACAGATAAAGAAAAATTATAAAAAAGGACTGTTGAAATCAGTTTTTCTCATTTACATTGTGTTTTTCCTCATTTTCCACGATTTTGAGATTGGTTTTTCTCGCCAATAACACATTAAAGAAAACTACTGTATTACAAAATTATTCCATTTATACGCTATACTTATAGATCAGTTTTAATCGTAAGATTAAATAGTGAGGAATTTTTCTGTGTGAGTACAGTCCAGTAACATTAAAGAAGCGTGTAAAAATTTCTTAAAATTTGAAAGGAAAACATTTCAGTCGTTCCTTGGAAATTCGAAAGCAAAAGCATTTTTAGTTGAAATCTTTAACTATAAAAAGCATATTTGTAATAATCAATTTTATATCAATTTATAAAATTATTACTAAGTAATTGGTTTCTAGAATAATTTGAAGCTATTTTTAAAAAAGATTATCAAAAGTACTTCAAAATCAGGTAAAATATATGCTTTTTAAAATTTATCCATTCATAAAACTTACCTCACACGACTGAACTGATTTTAGAATATTAGAGAAATTTATTTTGTGCGTTTTACTTTAGCCTTTCTGGCGTCTCCCTTATACATACAAAAAATAGCGTTTTTTTTCTATTTACTTATATCTTCTTTCCCCACACAAGCATTTAATGTTAATCGGCTCATCCTAAGGCTCATCTTAAGTGGCTTTGAGTCGCAAAGCCAAGATTAGTCATCATAACATAGGAAACATAGTTTATAAAACTTTAGACTTAGTTGACATAATTCGTGTTACACTGGATTCAAAGAAAATGTATTCCGTCTCTTTGCGAGGGCATAGGGTAAGGGTAAAAGTTAATTTAATGATAAAATTTTTAAAGCGTCAATACTCTGTTTTATAAATTAAAAATATGAATATTTATGATTTTTTATTACTATCTCAAAAGTCATCGTTGTATTTGAAATTACATTCAACTAAATGATTTTTATCCATTATCGCATGAAAATTAAATTTTAGACCAATTCTTTTTTGAAGCAAAAGTGGTGAAAAAATTTAAATTCAAAATCCCTATTTTACTTCTTTTAAAGGTGTTTCCGATTATCCACTCAAATTACTTCTACAGTTGCATTAAGAAATCAGCTTAAATATGTCCAAAACATTATTTAGTTCAATCTGATAAAGATTCTCTGTCATTAGGACAGAATAAATATAAGTTAAACTTATGGCACAAAATAAGATTAGCATCAAGTCCGTAGTGATAAAAAGCTTAAATGTTCGAGGAAGACCTAACATTATTGCAATGAAACGGGTTTTATTATAGCCGTAATATTCTTATCTTCAAATGAAGCAAAATATTGTGTCTCATTTCTTTTCCCCTGCTTTTTTATTACTTACCCGTTTCAATTTCGTCCTGAGCTATATATGGCAATTTTCCTTGATGTTTCAGGAGGAAATTTTTAGCTTTTTTACGGTCGTAATGCACCGAGATTCGTTCCTCTAAAATAGAGTAATTTAAGATGCGGCTCCTTCGATATTTTGTGAAACGAGTTCAGTTTTAAAATATTTTTTAACAAACTAATCGCTAAAATTTCTGAAATTTAAGCAAAAACGCTTGTTTTTATTTTCGCGTATTTTATTCGTTTTTTCTTCAACACCAAGAGAGAAAAATAAATATTTCCAGCCACAATTTTGATCATATCCTGAGAGGAACACAAATTATGGAAATGATTTTTCGCATGTAATCGACTGATGTTACTTACTTTTGGAAGTTATATATTAGTATTGATTATTTATTTTTAATAAATACTTAACCATGTTTTATATACTTTATGAGGAAATGTAAATTTCAATATTTATCTGAGAGATGCTCTAATGGAGACGGAATAATTACAAGACCACATATATACGTATATCCCCCGCACCCACACCTAAAAACTTTCTCACATGAGACAATAGCATAACTATGAGTAACATTGATTTCAAAAGTGTCTCTTAATTTCCAGTTTCCTGTATCTTACATTATTATGCAACCTGGTAAGTGTATCCTATCTTTTACGTTGTGATTTAACAAAAGAACCATTTGAGTAAGAAGAAGAGCGTAATATAGATAGAACTCTGCTTAATATCTTTCGTCGCCTGTAAGATAAGAAAAATTGAAGTTCGAATTGATGGTGTAACAAGAATACACACCCACACATGTATTATTAACATGACTCACGAGTCATCACCTTATTTTTCTTCAATGTTCAAAGGTTGTTTGATGTTTTGCTCGCAACAACTATGCCTTTTTATTTTATTAAGATCATTTAATGGTACGGATATTAGAAATTATTAGATTATTATATTCGTAATATTCACTGAAGTGTTCATAATGAAAGCTGTGTGGAACAAGCTATAATATTATAATTCAATTAAAAAACAAATTTCGAGTATGAACAGCCAGAAGTTGCTATGGGAGAGTGTAAAGTTAATCTTTAGTGGTATCAGTTTTATTCAGGATGCTATCTACTGGAGCAGTTTGGGAATTTAGTACCGAAAATATGAATGATCAATGCTTTAATCAGAAAATGACGTTAAAAATAGTCAAGCCAATAACAGGTAATAGATACTAAGCAATATACCTGTGAAAATTCTCTGTAGACAGAAGAATAATTCTGAATATGTATTTCCAAAGCCTTAAATTAGGATTTTTGTCCAGGAGTTATAAAGCATAAGTGTGCTACAGATATTAACGACGTTGAATTAGTATCACGTTCACTTTGAATAGTGAATCATTGAGGATGTTTTTGCGCTACATTAAATCATTCTGATGTTTGGCAATTTTATTTGAAGGAAAGGATACCTTTTTGTCGGGAACTTTAAAAATTTTGTATTTTTTTATCATTAGAGAATATTTTTAATTTCTAATTTAAGCTCTTAATTGTTTTTCATTGGAAACTGCAGTTGCTTGCGAGATCGCTGAGTATTGTGCTGTGTTTAGGATATACAAATTGCAGGTTTCTTCTTCGGGAGTTAAAAAGAAACTGCGTACTACAAATAGTCAACACATCATATGCTAACAATCTTAATCTTTACACTGAATTTAATAAGGCATTTTTGCTTTATAGCAGATTGTTAAATTGTTTGGTGCTTTAATTTTAAACTGAATGTGTATTTAACAGTACACTTACTCATTTTCCCCCGTAAGGAAATATTTTTCTTTTCCAATTCAAGTTCACCTATTTCGCGTCCTCTTCAAATTATGGTAACTTATCAGATACTGAGTGTTATGTTCTGTCGCTGGAATGAAAATTAAGAGAAATGACAATAATTCCATCATTGGGTAGACGTTTTATGGAAACTTATCAATTAATTTGCTAGTGTTTAAAGTAAAGATTTGTCTGAGTCAGTTTAAGTTCATCAGCTGATTTATTCAGGAATGTTTTTCTTGGTATCTTTTCTTGAGTGCTATTTAGACAGCAGACGAAGTTCTTGAGAAAAAAAATTGTGGTTTCAATTTAAGCATACTCAAATTTCCTAACAAAGACTGACTGTTAATCAACAAAAATATTTCAGGTTGTCTCTTCTAACGAAACTACCGCGGGTTATTAACGTAGGATTACTTGTCATTGCTTACCTCTTTTTTTTTTTACGCATTTTGGTACTTTTCAGTTTAACTGTTTACTGCTACTGGGTTTGGCGTTAAAAAATATACTTTTTTAAGATTACTAACTTTTTTAAGATTACTAACTTTTTTAAGATTACTAACTTTTTTAAGATTACTAACTTTTTAAGATTACTAACTTCTTCCCCTTATTTAGTGTGGTGTCATAGTTTTTCTGTTTCTTCCTTTTCACACTGAGCCGTGCCCCTGCTGAATGTTTAGGGCGCTGGCATTCAGTCCAGAGCATGTAGGTTTAAATCCCACTGTTGACAGGGCTGTTTGCAAGGTCCCGATCTAATTAGCCTTTGTGTAGCAAAAGTTGACCATAGCGTTCTCTATCAACCAGCAAACCAGCCTTTGTACATTGATTTCACAATTTTTTCAGTTACAACATTGCAAAAATTGATGTTTTAAACTGGAAAAGTCTACTATTTGTGTATATTTGAAAATATTAAGAATAAAAATCAAATTACGATATATTTTGCTTGGTTTGTTTAATTCGGAAGTCTGATTAAAACAGGATTAGCAATTCATTTGAAATCTAAAATTGCATTTTCTTCCAGAAAATGTCTTTTTCTTTACAAATTAAAGTATACTGTTATCTCTAGTGCATCCCATATTCAAACAGCTTCTGTCGTTGTTTATTTAAATTATTTATGCAAATAAACAGTTCCTTCTCGTAAAGACTTGAGATTCAAAGCTCTAAAGTAGAAACGTGGACTTAATTAGACGTTAAAATTCACAGGAGAAACATTACGCAGTGATTCATTTGTTTGCGGTGAAGAAATATTACTAATGTTAATTATTAGAGCTAAAGGAAGAGTCACATTGTTTGAATGATTTGTAGTCCTAAAAGACTTCACCTCTAGTTTGATTTCTCAAAGGGAGATGTTATCTTAGCTTTCTCGATGTCACAGCTAATTGCTTTTTGGTAGAGGTAAAGACGTTTAAATTTATCTGTCATTATTTCAAGCGAAGAGTTACGTTGGGACTTATGAAAGAGAGCTGAAAATTAAATACTCCTATTCTTTGAGTTTCTATTTAGAAAATTTAAGAGAATCAGGACTATGCTTCTCGCATAAAATAAAGAATGTAGCTCAAACGGAAAGGGAATTTCATATAAACTAATTGACGAGTTTCAGTTGCAAATCCATGTATATTTCATCAGCTTACGAATTACATGTTTTCATAGAAAATCCTTTGTTAAATAATATACAAGGATCTATCAAACGCGCCTGCAATGCGTGAAGGAAAACTATTTTAAACAGCTTTATACCAAATTAAGAAGCTTAAAAATGAGGTAATTATAACATTAGTTTTTGTTTTTTCAGTACCTATTTATATAATAATTTTTAAATCTAAAATTTAACATGATGGTTTTGGAACTATACTGCATTCTCAGTGCAGTAGATTTCAAGAAATTTGGACTCTAATGAATACGCTAATTAAATAAAGCAATTAATAAGTAGAATATTTGCGTACTTCGATAAAAAAAGTTAGATTAATATCGTAACCTACTTTTGCAACCTCCTTGAAATGAGCCTAGCACTTTTGAGTCTCTACGACTGTATAGTTAACTGTTCAGTAGATATACACAACCCCATTTTCCACCTCCTCTGGGTATTTACACTTCTTCGCTAACAATATCAATAGAGTCTCATTTAACTATAATACGATCATCATACCAAATATAACCTGCTGTAAAGCTAACACACCTGCCTTGAAAATTTTATTTTATGCATCTTTAATTAAATCAAAAGCTGTCTTTCTACTTATCTTTTTAGTTTTAATATGACTTCATTCAGTAAAACTAAAATGGATTCAATCACGAGACAACAGTATTAACATAAAAAGCTAGCTACAGAAAAGAGAAAAAACAATGAAAAAGGACCACTTCCCCTTTTACCATTTGCTTGCATTTATTAATATTATTTAAAACATTTCTCTAAAAGATTAATTTTCACTGATGAAATGTGTCAGATTTTGTCCTCCAAGGATGTATTTTCGCTGTAAGACATAATCTCACATTTTTCAGTGAAACATAATATTGATAAACATACTTTATGTCAATACTTTTACATCAGATGTATTTAAAGCCTAATGACCAAAAAGTTAATTAGATTTATAAAATGCTGATGCGAGTTAAGTAATTAAAAATTATTGCATTGAAAGTTTCAAAATTATTGCACTGAAAGTTTAATTTAAATCACAGAAAACCTCATTATAAGGTAAAGAACTCATGGTGTCTAATTCTACATAACAGCGTTATATGAATATTATTTGTTCTAATATCTTATTTAGAATACATATGATAGTAGTTCCCTGTGTTTGGGACAAATAATTTTTCACTTCTTGGTAAATCGGATCGATAGAGCGATAAGGTGAAAATTTCCAAATGGTCAATTATCTTATCTCTGCTTATAGTGAGTTTTACTCTTCTGGACAGTGAAGTATTAAAAATTTTGTTACCTAATTGCATACCATGAAGACACTTTACTATACCCATTATTTGATAAAAATATGAACTTAAAAATTTGATTTATTATCTTGCTTTGTGATAGATGCTTTAAAAATTTAACAAATTCTAAAGGAATGATAGTACTATTATAAGACAAAATCCATACTTAAATTAGAAGAAGTTCAGAAAAAGTAATCCTTTATATTAAGGAGGAAATAGGAGATTTTAGTAGTTAGGAAAACTAACTGACCTGTTATAAGAAGAACCAAAATAATTGATAAAAGTTAAAATATCATTGAATGTTTCTATCCCATCTTTGGTATGCTCTTAAAGAAGTCAGCTTTTCGTTAGGAAATTGACATACTGAAATATACTACGTAAATGAAAACACGCTTTTTAATAGTGAATAATCTATTTACAAAAATATACAACAGCCTCTTCTATTATTTATGAAACAGTCTTTTATGCACATAAAAGATGTACGCTAAAGTCCAAGCCCATTTTCAGAGGATACGAATATCGGTATTAATGTCTACTTACTCAATTTTTTAAAACACTTGAGTTAATGCAGAAAAGTATAATTTTCTTTGGTTGATTTACGCTTACTTTTCCTATCATATGGGGAATAATCATTGCT
This sequence comes from Dolomedes plantarius, assembly GCA_907164885.2. Classification (NCBI taxonomy): domain Eukaryota; kingdom Metazoa; phylum Arthropoda; class Arachnida; order Araneae; family Dolomedidae; genus Dolomedes; species Dolomedes plantarius. The sequence continues at coordinate 133,038,391 of OU015494.1, read as the reverse complement.
TGATGAAAGAGTATCAAATAAAACTGGCTAATGAAGAAAAAAATATTGCTTAAATGGATACAGGAGATTAAGAATGTTATAAATTAAGTATTAGACACAAACCTATTGGATAAGTCATAAACAGTGTTCAGAGTAGTCGATAGAGCGCTTAAGTTTTACGCTTTCTTTTTGCAGCTATCTCCCCTCTCCTCTGTGTACAATGTTTTTTTACATTATTTCGTATTTACGGATGACTAAATGAGTAACCCTTTTTTTACGTATTGGAAGAAATTTGAAGAGGATTTTCGCTTTTACCTAAAAAGGTTAAAATAGCATTCAGAGGTATTTTCATCGTTGTTTACAGCGAACGTGCGAACGTCATACCTTGGTGGATTCAAAAGCTGATGAGTTGTTCATGGATGACCCGATATTTCCCTTTATACTCCTCTCCTTGGTCTAAAATACTTACCATTATCTTGTTCTCCGACAACTCAGCCTTATACACTCTCGTTACCTCTATCCTTTATCAGCGTTCAGTGCTCTCATTCTTTTCCCGATTCTCCGTGGAATTTTTTTCTCATTTAAGTATTAATTGTTTTGTTTTAATAGATTTTTCAGTATTTTTTTTCATGATAGACTTGATTATGAAGTTTAAAATACTTATAGGAAAATGGAGCACAATTATTTCTTATACCACGATAAATTTTCTAAAATGTTAGACTTTCACATTACGAGAAATAATATGAGATATTTTAAATGAAACTGAATGTGCCTTAGGAGCGTAACTTTCTGTTTACAATTATCTTTATGAACTTTTAGTCCAAGATTTATCACTCCTCTTATATTTTAGTGCCAAAATAAATTCTGACGTCTTTTATTTATTTGTTAACTGTATTTATAATTTTTTAGGGGGGGGGGATAGGGAATAGTCATTGTTCTTTTTCTTATAATATTTAGGTGTTAGTTCATATTTTATAATAATAATAAGCTGAAAAGTTTTAGAACAAATACTGTCATTTTAGAACAAATATTGTCATTGGAATATACTTACGATTCCGTTTGAAACTATGCACAATTTATTTACATTTTAGAAAGAAAAAATAAAGAACTGAACTGTATTCAAGACTGACATTATTCCCTCTTTTTTAATTTGGTGAATTAGTGGCTGTAAACGATAATACAAACGGATTTGCAAACTACGAAACTGAAAATAAGGCTTCATTCTAAGCTAAAATTCACAGGAGAAGCATAACTCAGTGTTTCACGTTCTTCAGTCGGCGAGGTATTATTATTATTTAATAGATACAATGAAAGAGAAAACTTAATTATTTGAGCACTTTTAAGTTCTTACTTACTTCCCTTCTGTTTGATTTCGCGAAGGGATATGTTACATCAATTCTCTCAGCGCTACTGTTAATTGCTTTTCCATAGCGGTTGAGATGTTTGAACTTATCTGTCATTATCTCAAATGAAAAGTTTTGTTTAAAGGCAACATAGGGATTTGAAAATTAAGAGTTAGTTTCGGTTCTTTGTAAAGGAAGTTGGTTTTGGGAAAAGGAGAAAATGAAAATATATTGCCATAGAAACTGAGTTTAAATAAAGTATTAATGTTCTTTTAAGTACATGTGTTGCATACTGAATGCTTTTATAATTCCCAGGAAACAACAAGTAATACAAATATAAATGATACATAACTTACAAAAGATGAAACGCTATTTAACAATTTTGAAATATCTTTATTTAATTGTTCAATAAAATGCTGGCAAAAGTAGGCAAAATGAGGATAATGACTAAATATTCCTTTGTATAATAGTGACAATCATAATATATTTAAAGAATTCATAAGTCAAGAAAACTAGAAATTTCAGATACTTTATCATTAATATAACATATAAAGCTTCTTAATAATTCATTCTAGAAGACACTCTGATGTGTATTGATTTGGTTTACTATTTTGGTTAGACAAAAGTACTCCGACACATCAGGTATCTCGTTTATTTCTTTCACGGTGTAGAAAATAATAGAGCATAGGACCTCCTTTTCCAGTAGTGACCATCTCCACTGTCTTGAGAAGACTCTCCCTAATTTCAGAATCATTGTTTTGGGAGAATTTTTACCATGCTTTCAATAAAGCTTTTGCGAATTCAATCACTGATGTTAGGCATTGTGTGTAGCTCAAAGAAGCCTCTCCAGTTCTTCTCAAAGGTTCTCGAAAGTTCTACAGGATGAGGGATCTGGAATTGTTAGTTCAATTACTGGTGATTCTTGTCATTAAACAATTGCTTGGCTCACGATCTATGTACGATCAAGAATTTCATATAGTTTCAAAGACACCTTTCTCGAGCTTTCTCAACCTAAACAAGAGATTATGTGAAGCGTGAAAAAAAGTCTAAGTGAACTTAATGATAGGGTATTCGCTTGTTATACACTGCGTTCAAATCCCTATGTTATTTCTTTCTATATTTAAAAGAATCATTCCCGACTAGCAAAATTATGTCCATGTTTGTATGAAAATAAACTTCTAATAGGTTATTTTTAAACAGATAATCATAAGAAATTCAATGGGTGTTAGGAATATGAATTATAATAAAAATGAGGAACTCATTTTATATTTGTGTCTGACACACTTAAGACATCGGAGTAGAATCCAAGTCTGCATCCATACATGTACACAGACACATTAAATTAACAAAACGTAAAATAGAATAATTTACGATAAAATTCTAGGATATATGTATATCGAAGTCACCCTCTAATAAAGTAGAAATGACATTTTTTGCACTAGATAAATAACAAAGTTTATTATTCTCTTGACACATATATTGTGCAATGTAAAAACAATACTGAGTAAAGACTGGTACAAAATGTTATAAACACTATACAAGGAAATGAAGTTCAAGTACTCACAATATACACTGGTGAAATAAATTAAGAGAATTTGCATATTTTATCGAATTTCATGAAAAGAACTGAACTGAATGTAAAACCACTGCTTCTAGACAAACATACAAATCTTGTACGTCAAATATGTAAGCGTACATGTGTGTGTAGGCGGAGCCAGTAAAGAAACAGGCTTTATACACGCGCGTAAGTTAAGACGCATTTCGTTCGCTAGCACACCTCGGTGAATTTCTTGGTGTTATTTTGCAGCAATCGGTTAATTTCAAATTGTAACAGTAAAAATGAGTAACCACCAACGTTTAGATGATGGAATGAGGTGCCGAATTGTGGGGAGGCTAGGAGCAGGTCAGTCTCAAGTCCAAATTTGTAGAGAGTTCAATTTAACACCCAGCGTCATGTGTAACTTATGGAAACAGTTCCAGGATACCGAATACATCGAGAGAAAGCCTGGACAAGGTCGTCCAAGAGCCACGACGGCCAGAGAAGATCGCCATTTGTCGATTATAGCGAGGCGTAACAAGAGTGCTACAGGATATGATAATCCAACTGCCACAGGATATGATAACTGCCTTATTTCAAGTATGAAATCACACTGCGAGTCCTATATATCTGTAAGAGGGGACCATACCCCCTATTAACCCATTTTTTGTTTATTCTGCAACCGCTGTTTCACACCTTCCGACTCCAACGAGTGTTACGCACGATCATGCGTGTGTATTACAATTATTGAATGCTTATTTCTCTTGTATTGTATCAATGTATGTACATATCAAATTTCATTAAAATCGGTACAGTAGTTCTAGAGATAATCGACCAAGTCTGCAAATTCTCTCAATTTCTTACACCAGTGTATATAAAGTCAGACCAGTGATGCTGTACGGTAACTCACTATTACTAATACAACAACCTCTTTATGCCAGAGCGGCAAAAACTCGCTTAGGCTTAAAAGTGATCTAGCTATGAGCCACTGAAGGCAACTCGCATAAACAGCTCCAAATAAACCAGTCTCTTCCTGAATCTGGCTACGCGGTATTTATACAAGTAGTAATGGTTTATGCTGAATTTAGCATTTTTTTGTAGCTTGTTTGGATTTATGCAAATCCAATGATCGATTATTGTTAATCGATCATTAGGTAGACCTTACATCTGTACAAAATGAAGGAAAAGTAATTTGTATTTCATTCATGTTTGCATTGAACGTATGGTAACAGATAACGCGCATTCTTACTTCTTAAAAAATCGCTTACAGTATCAACAAAAATAAAAAGTATATTTAAAAATAATTTGATCACCGGGATAAAGAAAATACGGCATTAAAGAATAACATATTAAAACGTAAAAGTTTATAATTTTTTTTTTTACATCTGCATCGAATTTGGAAATAAAATGTAGTTATCGGTTATAATAAAAAGTTTATTCTGTATGTATCGAAGTAAAATGTATTACATCAGATATATTTATTCTCTTTCTCAATAATCTCCCTAACTACACCTTCCCTGAAAGGCCAAGACTATAATAAATATGTTCTTCATCACTTTAAATCCCGTTTCTTTAAGGCCGTCCCAGCGGGAGAATATCTTGCCACCTTTTAAAAAGGCGAGCAAACAGTAATGGGAGATAAACTGGGGACAGAATTCCCCCGAGCTCGTGTTATCAGCCAACACCAAATGCTGCAAGATTACATTTTTTCCTTCGCATACATTACGTGAGAGGCAGAAGCTCGATAAAAGTTATCTGACTCCCAAATCAAGTCCTTCGGCTGAGGCAGAAGTGTCGGCCGAAACTAGAACTATCTCCCGTTGGCTGGAATTCCGTCTATCGCCAAACCTGCTTATGCACCGCTATCTAGACTTGCTTAAAAAAAGACGTACAATTTATTGTCCCCACGGATGATAAAAATAGGGGAGAAAGTATTCAACTTTTTTTTAATGATGTGGCCGGGTATATGCGGCGATAAAAAATGACTTTCCGGTTATTTCATATTTTAATGTGATATGAATATTTTTGAAATTCAAAACATTTATAATGCAGACAGAAATCATTTTTCACGAGGCAAGACGTTCTATGCGATTTTTAGCAGTCTTGTAATCCGTTATTTGTATGAATAAGTTTGGTAATGAGGACGAAATGAAAGAAGTTTTTAGTCTGCCAAGTTTAAATTGCGTTATGCATGGAAATAAATTGCGCGGAACAATTTGGACTCATATTATTTATAACGCTGTTATAAGTATGTTTGGAAAAAAACTTATACATCTTCTATGTGAGATTGAAATATTATGTCGTACGTAGGGCTTGGCGTTCTAGATATTTGGGAATATTAATTCAAAAATAGTGTAATTGTAATATATCAATATTTTAATCTTTCTCCTATAATATGTGTAAGTATTAAATATAATTTAACGAATTAATTACTACTGATTGCATTATTATTTTATGGCAAATTTTCACCAAAGTATAGACGTTATAGCTATTTTTAACATCGTCAAAAAATCATGTATAGATATTTCATTTGAATAATAAGAAAAACCAGAATAGAATAACAATGTAGTCCATTCGTATATTAAACGAAGAATTTTTGCATATTCAGATATTTAAATTTATTTGCACAATTGATAATGATTAGAAGAACTAAGGCAATGACCGAACCTCAGAAGCAATGATGTAGCCAGTGATATGGCGAAGGCGCACTCTGAGGAATCCCTGAGTTCCAGTGCTTCTATAACTTATCTCGAGATCTTCTCTATCAGAAAGATCTCCGAGAAGAACTCTTGGAGAATCCCTCCAGTTCATAATCGATATCACAGAACTTCCCCTGGAGGCGCTTTTAACTTTAGGGATACTAGAAATTTGCAGACTGCCACCCCTAGGTTCGCCCGTGGGAACTTGAAGGGTTTTACTTTTGACCGCGGGCGTGAGGTCTTCCCGATGTGCAGCAATTGCAGGATAGAATAGGCCTCTACAGCCCATCTCCTTAACTATGTGGGGTTGAACATAAATGAATTTTATGCCGATCCTTTGATGATTTAATATCTTGATTTATCGACACAAAAATCAGAAAACTTGTCAATTTCTTCAACCTACAATTATCGTAACTTCAAGACGTTTACTACATTCAACACCGCCTTCTTTCATCTCAATTATTCAACCCGATTGTGATTTTTGCTCCAAAAAAGTTTTTTGTTGTTGGAACGGATTATTTTGGTTATTCCTCTACTTACAAAAGGCCTGTCCGAAAGTATTTAATTGTCTTTCTGTTGGATATTTAACCACTATTACTGCACAGTTCTTAATGAAAACACAGGTGGTGTTAAGTAAAAATACCCCCATACCTTCTAAGATAAGTAATCTAGCATGTGGCTAAAATTTTACAAAACTTTTAGTGTCATTTTCAGAGTTGTAATATGTCCTATAGATTTGTGAAGGGGATAATATATACTAAGATTCATTAATATATACTGTGGCAGAGTGTGTACTATGTAAAAAATCGTGATCCTTTTAGATATAGGGTATGTACTCATTAACAACTCAATTAATACGAAGAAAGTAGAATTCTTTTATTCTGTCATTTCATATGAACGATATCTGGCCGAAATTCGAAAGTCGGTAAAGTCAGCTTAGTAGACTAATCTATTGGGTAAATGAGACCAAATTGTAAATATATATATATATATATATATATATATACTGAATCATCAGCTGTTTTGTGATAGCACTATAGTCTCTTTTTGTACATGAGATATTTGTGTTTGTTTGAATAAAGGAGAAACATAATGAAAACTGCCCTCTCTTTGAATCCATCTAAAATAAATCTTATTTATATGGTATGCAGTTTGTGTGTGCTTGCGATACAGTGCTAAAGTAGTGACTTTTAACTAAGCAATATGTGTATGTATATTGATATCATTATTGACAAAAAAAAAAAAAAGAAAGTGTTCTTAAAAAAGTTCCTTTTCAAGATTTATGATTTAAAGGCACAGCTGTGTTTCGAGAAATAAGATTTTTATTTTACATTCTGATGGAAAAGAGTACGTTCGTTTAAAAATTAGTATAATGAAGTATGAAGTGAGCGTTAGGAGTTTTTTTCTTTAAAATAAGTTTTAGCTGAAGAATTCAGTAGAATAAAAATTTATTAGTTACAACAAATTAATGACATGCTAATTCAAATTGTTTTCTCAGTATTATAAAAATAGTAATAAAAGCATTCTAAACAATCGATTTCCGTCTCTCAACGGAAGATAATTTAGAAATATAAACTCCTCAACTGCAAGTTCCCCTTCTGAAATGTTGAGGGAAATAGTTGTATGTATATCCAGAAAATGTTTCAAAATGCATGTTGAAATCAAAATAAAGGCTTGTTTTTATTTAGCTGAATATCTCTGTGCAGGCTTGTTTTATATTTTTTGGCCATTTCCTAATATTTTCAAAAGTCTAATAAAATTACGAATATTTCAACAGGGCTTTAATTCTTCATTATTCCAGAAGTTCCTACACAGCACAATGCAGTGAATTGTAATTTTTTTATTCTTATCTATATTATTGTGAAGAACGCTGTATAACGGAAAAATAATCCTGTGTAGCGACCAACTGTTTAAATCCCGAAGAAAACATCTTGATGCAAAATATACATACTTTATCTAATTGTCATCTTCTCAGAACTACAGAGCCTCTAAGGTAATTAATTCATTTACTTGAAATGGGTATTCAAAACTTGAAAAACCCGCCAATACCTACACCTTGTAATTATTTTTCGTCGAGATGATTACCACACTCCGATTCGCTTACTAACAAATTTCAGTACTTCTGTATTGCCCAATTTATTCAGTATATCAGTACGGCATAACATTATTTAATGATATACAGTTTTCCCGAAAGATATATTTCATAATGTGTATATTCCCCCTTGAAGCATCATTTTCTCTGAAATAACCATTTTTTGCCTCCGTTGTTGTTGTTGATGCCCCTTGACCGATATTTCGCTCAATTTTTAGTCATGCCTGTTTTCAGAATGTCCTGGAATATCCTTGCGGTCCTGTATATCCCTGCGAGATCGTCATATCTGACCACTCAATATTTAGCCGTTAGAGAGCAGAAGCAATATTGATTTTTAATACATTTGATCCTACTTTTAAACTTTAAAATCCCTCTCCTGCAAAATCACGTTTTTTTAGATATGATGCTGTTGAAGGGAGTGAGCGAATATCAGTTCAAGTCCCTAAGGCTGTTGGGTAGAGTGATGCTGCTCCGGTTTCAAACAGAACCACAAGGGTCGGAGTTCGACTTGGCTAAAGGACCGATTTTGAACCGAGTCAAGTGGCGAGACCGGAAAACTTGACACCGCACCTCCAGAGGTAGATTTGAGAACGTGGAGGACATTGCAGCCCCGACGGGATTTTCGTGCACCAGCTGCCATTAGTGTACACGGCGGTGGATTTGTCAACAGCGAACATCGAACCAGTGACGTTCCGATCACTGGCCCGCTATTCTTGCCAACTGGGCTACCGCACCCCCCCCCCCCTTTTATCAAACCTCTTCTTGTAATATTGAAATATAAAATTATATCAATTAGGAGTTTCAATGAAAATGAAAATTAGCTTGAAGAAAATTTATGTGCTAGAATACTTACTCCTTTTCCACTGCACCAGCTGCACGTTATTCACAATTACAAGAATAATTTTTTCTGTAGCACTAGCTTCTTTGACAGCAGACCAACTAGTCGCGTAAACAGATCACAATCGCATATAAAAACATCTGAAAGTAAATACAGGGAAATTTCTCTATAGAGGCCAGTCATAGTTCCGAAAAAAAGTGGCCGTTTTGAGTGGTGGCTGGCTAGAGAAGTTTCACTGCATTTCCACGTCAGTTAAAAAATAGAAAGGATTAACTTTATTTTGAAAACTTCATTATAATTAATTTTAATTCACTGAATTTTGAAATTTTTTTAACCCGACTTGGGAGTTTGAAAATTAAAGGGAAAATATTAAGAATAATATTCGAATATTTGTGAGCCTTCAGATTAATAATGATTGTAACTATAATCTACCAATGTATTTTATTTTTTAATTGATTATACTGAATCATACAAGCATATCAATTTTTAGACAAATTTCAATGTAAAAGCTGAATTTTTATGGTGTGCATTTTATTTATTTATCAAGTAGATTACACAAGTTTTTTTAAAATGTGAATAAAGTGTGATTATCCTTAATGATTATCACAATTTCAGACAACAAAATATCTTCGTTATATGTAGTTAAGGATGTATTTATTTTAGGTATAGATTTTATTAATTAATGATTAAATGTTAATCATTATATGACTTGAAAATTCCTCTCGGCCAATACTGTTTTAGAGCGTATTCAATGGTATTAATTGTAACAAATTTATTTTCTCAAATTTTGTAAGAAGTGCTGCCATCTGTTGGCTTGTTATAATAAAAGATATCAATACATGCGTGAGGTAAACATAAAAAAATTGTTTATTACGTTGTTTGTAATTTCACATTAGCGACTTCAAACCTATCACAGGGGTGAATAAATAATCTCAAACTGCAAATAAATAATTGTCTTGTTAAATAAAACCGTTTTTTTAAGCCAATAACCGCTTGCATCCAGATTTCTATCCATATATGATTTACTGTCTTAATCGTAATGAATTCATAAACTAATCAGAACTGAAAAAAAGTAATTGTGTAGAATTATGAGGTCTCCTACTGAAAAGTTGGAGCCCATAAAATTTCTTCAAAAATCTTTTCAAGACTGCCCTTTACAGGAATAAAATGTATTGATTCCATTCCTCACTTTCGAGCATCTGGAGTTCAATTCGATATTAAACCTTTAAAATTTCCTTACTTCATTAAAAATATATCTGTCAATCGTCATTTCATTGAAGACTTTGAGTTGAATCTAGTGAATTTTGTCAGTAGCAATAGAATAATCAGCAATAGAATAATACCTCATTTGATTTTTGAGTGCTAAAATCGCTAAAAATTGCAAACGGCAGTAATATAATTAATTTCATTAGCAATTTAGTCAGTATACTTTTACTGAAATTTTGAATTCTGAAATTTAGTATACAATGGAATTCATTAAGTATTACGTGGGAGGGAAGTGGGAGGTTGAAAGTTTTGTATTCCACAATTCAATACAATTTAGTAAATTATTTTTCAAGAGGGTAGAGATTCGTAAAAGACTCTCAAATCTATGCTCATTAGAAAAACGTGTCAAGATGTAACAAATCTTCTATCTATAATTTAGAAGTGGATAATTTTGTAAGGACTGAGTCAAGTCTAAATTACAGTATGTAAAAGAAAATTTTTTACACTATGCCTGTGCAAAGTAGCGCATAAGATACAAGAATCATGAAATGATTATATTAAGTGTTGTTGTTTTCAAATGCCAGATAAAAGATAACTCCCTATGCCTTTAGTCCATTGGCTCGCCAATATTTTTGCTCAGTACCTCTAAAACTATAAAGTGCAGATCACTTGTTAAAGTGATCTGCTGTGATAGGTTCTTTAGATGAACATAAAATACAGACTGGCGAATCAATAATATTAAGTGTTAATGCGGTTGTTAAAGAAAAGGAGTTCAGACATTGAGAAGCTTAGAATCCCACCGGAAGATTATCGGATACAATTCGATAAGTCTCAGATCACCCATTACAAAAATAAAATAAAACCGAATCAAGATGCAATCACATTATTTTTTTCTTTTAGTGAGATACTATACTATTTTTTTTATATTTGTATCACATACTTTTTCCAGATTATTAGAACCATGAGATAGGCATCAGACAGAAGATTTGAATTCTGTTTATGACAGCAGATTATTTTTTAAATCTAAAAAAGAATTTTGAGAATAATTTTGAGATAATTTCGAGAGGTTTTAACAACTATTTTCTCTTTTCCAAGCAACTTTTCAAGGACGTTTACTACATGAAATCTTACATTGTTATTACGGAATTGCAGACTGCTTTCAAACAGTTATATACGTTTTCTTGAAATTTTCAGCCTGATGTCAGTTTTAAAAACTGACGGTTAATATGCTCTTGAAACATTATTATTGGGTGATACTGCATTCAGGTGCACCCTTTTATAACCGTTAAATTGTTTTCTCCAAAGGTAATATTTTGGTCTTATCTTTGGTCTTATCTAGGTCTTATCTTTGACAGTTAAGGTTCTGTCTTCAAAAAATTATTTAAACTATATCAAGAACTGTAGAAAGAGTCAATATACTATCACTAATCGTTTGAATCGCATATATGTTTCAAAGCGTTTTTTTCTTTCATACCTGCAAAATGTTTTATTGGATACTGCTTCTCACTTATACATATATGTTTTCTCTGAGGTATAAAGCTATAGATTATTGCTTCAAAGAACGTTTACTCGAGTATAAGGTAACTCGCCAACTTACGTTTAAGAATACATGCTATTCTGCTTTTAGATGCACAAGATTCTATGAAGTATCACCAAATTTTTCTCCATGTTTTCATTGACTAACTAGGGTTACTTCGTTTTAGAAACTTATTGCCTGATTAAAGATCATACGTATCGTATATCTTCCTCCCTTATTGTTGGACCTAGTAGTGTGTGATAGCACCCGAAATCGCTCTCAGTTTAGAAGATAAACAGTACAAAGTTCTTCCAGGTGCGGTTAAAGTATGTTCCTTCACGGGAGGAGGAAAGCAAGAAATATCTTCAGAGTTTGCTGTACACTAAAGTTGGACTCGTTTGCACAATACTTACGTTTAGAAACCGTAAGCATTTGTTAAGCGCAGTCTATAAGCATAGAAAATAAATATTTAAATCCATATCAAATTTTCGTTTCAATTTCATTCCACAATAAAAAGAAGTATCTAAATGAACGCAAATTATCTGTTTTACATACTAAATGATACGTCTTATAATGGAAGTAAGTGTTATAGTGAAGTTCACTTAAAAAAAAGGGGTTATAAACAGATATGTATTTTGTGGAATCTATCAGCGTTCGCCGGATATAAAACTTAATCAAATTAAAAGATATTCTTTCATAAATATGGCTTCAAATAAGTGAAGTTCTTTGATTTATAGGAACACAAGTATAAATTATAAATAAATCCAGTCAACACATTGTATCAAGCAACATAGTTCACAGACATATATGATAGTGTACCTGATCTATCTTGGATATTTATAATGTTGAATCACTAAACTTAAATTTAAGAATATTTGAAAGCATTTTGAGCACAATAACTCTATTAAAATATCAAATTCGTTAAAATATAAGAAGTGTGAAACAGGAATGAATGATGTGGAAATATTAGTTTAAGGGAGCAATATTTTCTGAGCAGTACAATAATTCGTTACTGCCAGAAAATATTAATATTTCTTTCCAGATATTTTTTTACTGTAATGTAAAAAAATATCTGGACTTACTAGCAAGAGCGTAAATTTTACAATACATAATAGCAAAGATAACTAGATTTTTCTAGATTATTCATCTCCAGAAAAAAAAAATTCAGACAATTTTTTTTTCTAAATATAAGTATATACTATAAAAACATCTCAAAAATGGGAAGATCTAGTAAAAAGTACATTCGGCCGGAGCTGAGACCTACATTTTGAAATTTCGGTTATTACATTTTATTTTCTAATTCAGTTAATAAAGTATTTTTTAAGTAAAAATTTTTTTTGAAATATTTTTGATAATAAGTTAGTTATTAAAATCAGATATGACTTTTTAAAATTAAATACAATGGTCAATGTATCCAATTAATGCGAAAAATTTAAATATATATTTTTATAATAAATATGAAGATCAATGTATACAATTAATATATATATATATATTTATTTATTTAAAAAAAATCGTAAGGGATATTTTTAAAGACAAAATAATGTAGAAGAAAATATTCAGATTAAATCTAATAGGACATACTAAAGAATATAGTACAGTTTGAGGAACATATCTTTTACTGTATTGTAATATTTTTTTGGATAATGTCCAATCATCTGCCGCATTAGCAAGAAAAGAAAAATACTTTTTTTGTCTATTTAGTTGTTATGCACGTGGCGATAAATTTATTTAAAGTACCAGAAAAAGAAATCACGTGATCAGCATTTAAAAATTAAATTCTAAAAATTAATCTTTAAAAATTCACCAAAAATCAGAAAAGGGAGGTACAGATTCGAAAAAGATTTCATTTTAAAGGAATTTTTATGATCTTTCTCGTGATATAAATTTTATAACCCTCAAATTATTATTTTAAATGCAAACTTAAAGGAAGTTACTAAAACAGCTTAAAAAATTAATTTAAAAAAATCTAAGATGAATTTTTCAAAAATCTTACTTAGTGCACCCCTACACCATAAGAAGAATCGCCATGCAAAATTTCAGCCCTTTAGGTCCAGTGGTTTGGTCTGTGCGTTGTATGTCAGTCAGTCAGTCAGTTACGGAACTGTTTTATATATATAGACTATTCATAATTATTATGCATCCATGTATACTACTAGAGAGTATATTATAAATGGAGGGTTATACCATAAGTTTTTTACTTAGACATGCGTATAAAATCAATAAAGTTCGTAGTAATCTTTTAAAGTTTATAAACTATTTGATATTTATTTCTGTTTCAATATGGATAAGGTTTCAAAGAAGATGATAACTCAGTTTTGGATTTAAAGATAAGTAATTCTGCCAGTTATAATGATAGTACAAAAGGAGGAGTTAGTTGGTTTATTTTGTAAATAGTATCATCGATCGTCAATATCTATAGGTGGGGGAAAAGTAATCTCTTAGTTGTATAGTCAACTGGATTATACTAGAAAATACATGAAATTCACTGAGGAATGATACCTTATATACACTTTTTTATTATGAATTCTTAAATAACCTTTCACACTGAGAGAACTTTATTAAACTAGAAAAAAATACATATACTGCAAAACGGGATGTTAATGCAAAATTAAAAAAAATATATCTGCATACTGTAAAAGTTTTCTTATGTAACACACGATTTTCCAATCACTATTGTCAATTATTTTATCAAAGAAACAGCTCTCTTTGGGTTTATAACGAAACTAGTGTAATTTAAAAGTGTGATTCTCATGTTCAGAATTAAGTGAACTAGTACTACATTCGAATGGTGTAGATATGTAGTATTCGTATCAAAGCAGTTCTCTGTGGAGCTCTGCATATTAGAATCTGTGTAAGCAGAACTTGTATTTGGGCTAGATGTAGCATATATATCAACGTTTATCGATTGAAGTTTATTGAATAGCAGACTATGTTTAATTTCAACTCGCATCAAAGACTTGCCCTGATATCCAGTGAGACAGAATCATATAGGGATTTGATATTTCAGTAGAGATTAAGGCACACCCTATTTTGTGCTATTCCTTTTAAAAACACAAATTCCCCAGCGTCGTTAAAATTAAAAATATATATATACCTTGATACTGCCTATGAAAACTGATTAGAGCAATAAATAAATGTTCAGTTTCTATGAAACTTAATAATTTCATAGGAAATGGTAGGAACTGAACTTTTATTCAAATAATGTTTAATCATATTTTACAGCGTTGTTACTTAAAGAAAGATAATTGCAAATCTGGAAATTTGAAATAGAAAGGAAATTATAAAAATGATTTTCTTTTGAAAAATTGCAGTGATTAATTTACATATGTTGTGATTAATTTCCCTTAATTTCCCTGAAAGTCTCAAAAATTTGCTTTGAAGCCCAGTAATTTAGGATTTTACAACCTTTCACCCTATTTTGATATTAGTTGAAAAAAAACTTATTAATATCACTGTGTAAAATTTTAGAAGCTTATTCGTTGATGAACATCATTTTAAAGTAGTCTAAAAGACTATATGAATGTGAATCCATAAAAACTACTGCATTCAGAAATATATGAAAGAATTTATGTATTATATTTGAACTTACTCTTTCTATATCTGCAGACAAGATAATGTAAAACATTATTTCAAATAAAAAAGACCCCTTACTTTTCTATACCAGAAAAAAGTCCACTAAAATCATATTCGAAGACAAATGCCAATGCATCCCATGTATGCATTTACAATATTTATTCCAGAGTAACACCCATTCTAATGTAAAACCATATCCTCAGTTCCAAGTCATTGCCTGAACCCACTTCCTTCAACGCATCATTTGTGCTTGATTCTATGTCGACCCCTGTTTCTTGCTGCCATATTTCCAAAGTAAAAAGTGTACGTTAGGTCGTAGTAAATATAGTATGTGTCTTTCATGCCATATGCTAACTCAAATTCACGTGCGTATGCACTTCTGTGATCTATACACATATAGATATATTAAGATAGATGAAGAACATGCATACATGTTATTTAACAGATTTTTAGAAAATGCTAGAAAAATTAATATTAATAATTAACTCGGATTGATCATATTTAATAAATTTTTGAGTGATTAAAATCATAAATAAATTATGCAATAATATAGTTTCAATGAAATTATGAAGGAAATTGTAGACTGTCAAATAACAAGAAAGCAAGGTGACTCTTTTATTTACCTAATTAATTCTCAATTGTGATATTTTTTGAAATGAAGGGGGAGGGGGGGGGGGTACGTTTTACTAGTAAAAATTAGTGCAAACGTAAACATGAAATTTTTTAATGCATACACATTTTTAATGTGAAGAGCCTGTAACGGCATAAAATGTAATTAATTTAAAATTAATTCTAAAATATTTTTATAATTTTTAAAAGTTACTTTTGTAATTATTGTTAAAATAATTTTGTGGCAACAGTTATATATATATAGTTTTCTTTAGAATGCAGTTGAGTTGAAAAATAAAATAGTTTGGTGTTGATAAGTTGTATTATTAGTTTTTCTTTAGTTAGATACCGTTAAATTAGTAAGTCCTTATTACGTTGTCTCATCTAGGAGGCAACAAGTCTATTTTTTAGAAAAAAATAGTGCTTGCAAAAATATCTTACTTATGTGATAAAACATTAACCATTATAAGAGTGTATATTATCTTAAACTAGTGTTAAAATATATTAAAATTTGTGTATGATTGAATTTTCTTAACAATGTAACACTTAGTGTTTAGTTTACTCTTTTAAAATTAAATGCCTCAATACACTTAATTTTTACTCTTTATCAGAGGAATTAACAAATTCCTGGTATTACTGTAAAAGCTTTTGACTTATACATAGCCTTTGATACTAACTGTAATCCTTTCAATTAGATTTCTTGAGAATACATTGTCGAACATTAAAAGAGTATCAGTATCTAACATGTGTAATGTTAAAACCATTTAAATCTTTTAAGACAAATACAAAGAAGTTAAACTTAATTTCCAATGTAATTTAAAAATAATAATTACAGGGAAATATCTATATTTTTTAGTATTGCATTTGTAAATGATGATGGAATAATTTCCGTTTGAAGTAAAAAATTATGGAACAAGTATCAAAGAAAAAAAATCGAAATCCCTGTGGAAACAATTTAAGCCTCTTTGTATCTGTAGACACGTGTAGACCATATTTATGTTGAGGTAATTAAAAAGGAGGTGATTAATTATTCATATTCATTAATGATGCGTAGGTAGAGAATATCCTTTCATGACAGATAACTACTTTTTATTCAAAATTTATTACCGCTATAAAACTCTGAAAAGGTATCTTATTCAATAACGTCTTGTATGTATGTAATTACTGCATAACGGAAATTCTTCAGACTGGTGCGGTACTTTATGCTTGGATTAATTCGCTTTGTATTTCTCCCTTAGACATTTAACAAAGATTATTATACCTATAAACGTTTATATATTACTTTGAATGATATTCATGCTTAAAGTATAATTCCATGATTAAATATCTTTTTATGAAAAAAATGTCAAAGTTGGCTATGGCTTAATAGCAATCTTTATAAAAAGTCGAAGAAATGATTGCATATCATCTTTTAATAATATTCTGAATGGTTAGAAGTAAACCATAAAATAAACAAAAGTTTGTATTTAACACCGAACTTTAACAAACTAATGATTAACATTAATTTTTAGTGTTTAAAATATTATTCCGTGACTAAATATTTGATAGCATAAAAATATCAGAATAATATTTTAAACTCTCCAACACGGAATTCTTTAACACTGAATGTTTACTACCCAAATTTAATTTTCTAAAATATGCATCTGCAAATTAATTTATATTAACAATAAAAATATCTTATTAAAATACTGAAGTCTACTGTTCTATAGCTGTGAATGTTTGCCATTGGTTTTATTTATCAAATAGGCATCCATAAAAAATAATATTTAAAATAGAAATAACATAAATGCTAAATTTAGAATCATTGCCATTTAGAATTTTTTTTCGATAATCCTTTTTATTACTTCAAAGCAAAATGTATGAAGCTTGTAAGGTATACACAAGATTCGATTCACAAGAATCGAACTTTTGAGTGAATTAAAGAAGCTGCTTCAGATATGCTAATTTTGGCATACGCGCTTAGTATAAATACCACGCAGCGTCATTAATGAAAAGAAAGGGAGTTGTTGTTAAGGTTGAAAAGGTGTTATCCTGCGCTAGTGCTTTACGGGCCAGAAGTTTACGTGGCAGTACTGCTGGTTTGACTTACTGTTCGTGAGTATAAAAATATATTGTTCTTAAAAGCTGTATTTACATTCCGTACAAGTAGTACGCATGCTTATTGCTGTAAAAGCCAATTATATGTGGAGCGAATTCAATAAACATTATTTCATGTATAAACTGTGTTTGTATATAATTCAAATAGAGTGCCACTTCAAATTATATACACCCAAGTCTGGGTAGAAGTGAGCAAAGATTCTCTACACTGGCGCCCGAAAAATATATATACCCTGGTAGTTAGCGTTAAATTTGTAACGAAGAACATAATTGAAATTAAAAACTGTGTACTGTGTACGTATATTGATAAAATTGTTGCAAGTACTTATATACTATTTAAAAAATGAGTGTTGTAGAACAAAATCCTGCTGGAAATTTTCCTCGGGTAATTATGGTTCAGCAAATTGCGCCATTCGAAGCCACCTTCAATGGCGGCCCCTCAAGCCAATTCCTAAAGAAAATTGAGCATTACTTTCAGCAACAATGCACCCCAGAGGGGGATAAACTTAAAATTGCTCTAGCCGCTTTAAGAGGTAGTGCATATCAGTGGTACACGTGTATGCAAAGCAGTAATCTGATTTTTGACTATTCGTCATTCAAGCAACAGTTTCTTAGTGTTTTTCCAAAGACCTTTAATCAAAGTGAAATTGAAGCGGAAATTTATTCGCTAAGGCAACGTGAAGGTCAGTCTGCGTTAGATTTTGCTACGGAAAAGATTTCCAAGTGTGAGGAATATTTAGAAGAGTTGACGGAAGCGATAATCTTAAAAATAGTTATCCAACGTTTGAAGCCAAGTGTTCAAGATTTTTTAGATAATCAAACAATTACAAGCAAGGTTACCCTCCTTCAAGCTTTAGCTAAATATGACAATAGACATTTCTTCGCTACCCCTCACCGTCATCCAGGTACGAGAAGTTTTATACAGCCGCGCCAAAATTTTTCGCGAGTTTCAAACCAGCAGCGTAAGCAGTACCGCAGGCAAAATAATAGAAGCGCACGCCGTTATAATGAAATTAGTGCACTTAAAGAAAATAATAGGGAAGCACCTTACTTGCACTGGCAAGTTGATTCACATGATATGGTTCAACCTGTTGAAACTGTGTGGTCAAATGTATTATTTTGTCCGAGCAGTAATAATTATTTTGAGAATAGTGAAAGTCAGGGTATTTTTTTGGCTTATAAAGAAAGTGAGTCTAGCTGGAATGATGAGGTAATTCCAGTACAAATTTCTGAAAATAGTGCCGATAATAATGCTAGTGGTTTAGAAAATAAATCATCTGACACTTCTATTAATGCTATACCTGATATTATTAATGCTATACCTGATATTATTGATGCTATACCTGATATTTTAGATGATATTCACACATCTGTTAATGAAGGAAATTTAGTAGATGACGAAGTATGCGTTACGGAAGTTAGTGAATACTTATTAGTTGACGACAATAAAAATTCTTTAAACGATAGTAGGAACTCGCTAGGTAATGATGATATTATTTCAAGTTTCCAGCCGAATGGGGATTGTGTAGGCCAGGTTGATAATATGGTTTTAAATAAAGTACATGAAAACCAGACTGAGAATCAGGATGAAAAGTTGACACAGAGTTATACTGTAGGTAGTTTAGCTGATGCTTCGGAAGTTATAGAGAAAGTTTGCAATAAAACGCACGAGTACGAAAAGCTTAATCTTCCTAAAACTGAAGCAGTGTTAAAGAATTTAAATGATAACGATTCTGATGTCGCAAGTTTCAAAGAAACTTTTTTGTCAAAAGAGGATAAAACTAAAGTTAAGGGGGATAAAAAACGTGAAAAAGCGCCTTCAGGTTCCAGCACTAAAACTGCTAATACTGAAGTAATTAAGGCGGTAAACAAGAAGTCGTATAAGCACAAATACGAAAAGCAGAGTCAGGTTGTTGAAAAAATAGAATCTGCATTAAAATCTAATGTCTATACTCTAAAAGGTACGGAGAAAAGTAAAGTGTGCACTACAAAACCTCCATCTAAGGATGAACGTGGCACACATAAGGTACACAAGGTTATAAAAAGGAAGAATGACAATTTTAAAGCTCCTTTGCATAAGTACAGGGAACGCAAGATATCAGCCGCCCAGCAAGGTTGGCCTCCTCCCAAGAGACCTCCTGTCCATCGTCAAGCCGGACCAGCGCCTCAGGACCAACGACCTGCTGCACGAAGGATGCCCACACGGTCAACGAACCCCTTTACTAGGACTGCGACCATCAAGAGAGGTTCCACGGATTGGACAAACTGGTGCAGTGAAGTTGCTGCATTCATGAGGAACAAGTCTTGTATCAACTTTCTTATTCTAACTCCCACCCTTTAATAAAATCGAACCAAATTGGTTTGAAGTTCCCCAGTGTATATACTGTGTAAACATTTTGAGGGGAAGTGGTGAGGCACTGAAAAAAAACGGTATACTGTTGTTTTATAAATTTTTGAAGGGGACATGTAGTGAAAAAAAATACATACTAACTACAGATAACAAACAACTAACATACTAACTTCGCAAATCATAACACATGTACATTATAAATTGGGGGAGAGCAGATACAGTCAAGAAATGTCATGCTGTGCAATTGTGTTGTCACTTTTAATTAAAATAGATATTTTAGGGCGCAGTTGGCCAGCCCAGTATCCACAACTCTGCAAATCCACTGTGTAATGGTGTCACCTGGACCCTTCGGGGTTAGTTTTGTAAAATGGTAGTGGCGTTTTTCCCCCACACAACGTGTGGAAGGTTTTTTGGCTTTGCCACCCATTATGTAAAAAGTCAGACCAGCACGCGTTTTCAATTAGTTAACTGAAGCCGTTCAGACCTCAGTTACCTAATTTTTTTTTTTCGAGGGAGGCCAGTGTAAGGTATACACAAGATTCGATTCACAAGAATCGAACTTTTGAGTGAATTAAAGAAGCTGCTTCAGATATGCTAATTTTGGCATACGCGCTTAGTATAAATACCACGCAGCGTCATTAATGAAAAGAAAGGGAGTTGTTGTTAAGGTTGAAAAGGTGTTATCCTGCGCTAGTGCTTTACGGGCCAGAAGTTTACGTGGCAGTACTGCTGGTTTGACTTACTGTTCGTGAGTATAAAAATATATTGTTCTTAAAAGCTGTATTTACATTCCGTACAAGTAGTACGCATGCTTATTGCTGTAAAAGCCAATTATATGTGGAGCGAATTCAATAAACATTATTTCATGTATAAACTGTGTTTGTATATAATTCAAATAGAGTGCCACTTCAAATTATATACACCCAAGTCTGGGTAGAAGTGAGCATAGATTCTCTATAAGCTTGATTATTTTTTTGAGGGAAAACGGAAATTTGATGAATTTTATGGACACGCACGCAAAACTACAAAAAGTAGGAATAAAGAAAGAGAATTACTTTTGTTGTCATTGAAAACTGCTTACTTTTTGTTAGTGTTGTGGATATGAAACAAAGCCTCTATCATCTTGTAATAAAACTTTAAAATTGTAATCTCTATCAAATTGTAAAGCTTACATATTTGACAATTTTATTAAATCCTGTAACTCGATAGTCATGAAATGATTCGTATTCTGTGTACCACAAATAGTAAGCTATCGGATAAACAACGTGACGAAACGAAACTAAATTTTTGAAAAATAAACTTTTTTTCCTTTGAAAATTTTCCATGTCTTGTGAGCTTTTTTAAGCTATAAGATACACATTTTTGAATTTTAACTTTACTAAAGATTTTAAAAGATTATTGAATTGAATAAGAGTATGATGATACCGCTTTTTTATATTCAGACTAAGAGATTATTTTTTCTCCAAAATAAATTTTAGTGAATTGTTAAAAGAATTAAGGAATAATAGATTTGTGCATTTGTTTAAAGGCTTATCAGCATGTATAAACATCTTACAACATATTTTATAACACAACTGCTTAAATTGAAAAAGTTAACGGCATTTCGTAGGTACTTCTTAAATGTAAGTAAATTAGTATTGGTTAAATCCTTTTCATCTATCTACTAATTTTCTGTTTCGAAGAATGTATTGATAACTTCTGTTTCAAATCATTTATAAGAAGCTTTATGGCTCATTTCAGTATTTTTTGCCCTTTTTTGAGTTTTAAGTTGAATAAAAATTATTTGGCTTTCAAACAATTGTTCCTTTAATCTTCTTGGCATCAAGTAACTTAATAAGCAAAGAAATGTTTCTGTGAAGTATACGTGTATTCATTATTTTGATTTCTTTATCTCACTAAAACTTTCCTTTGAGGTTTATGAAAGAAAAAATCCATTAGAAGCGTAATTGTCTTAAAGTTCTAAAATTAACAAAAGTTTTAATGCATTGCAATTTTTTTCATCTTTCTTTTGTTGCGGCCCATTTCAGACGGCAGGAGTCCATAAAAATTTCCTTCGCAAAATTATTTACACTAAATTACCTCTATTCCAACATGGACGCATTTCTTATTTATATAATTTAAGATTGCTTGAATAACTAATGTGAATAGATTGTATCTAATCTCTTTTTTTCGATTTCTTACATAGCAATATAAAATATTTACTTTAGAAATCAGGATATCCGAACATTTTTGTAATTGTATTAAGACAACACTCTACTAATGAGCCCAAAGAGCCAGGTACTAAGCAGTTGTTGTTTTTTTTACCACGTTTTGTGCACATCTTAATTATAGAAAATTTATTTTTTGGATTAATATTGAAAGTCTTGAATTGCTTATTTATTTACATTACTTTAAAGAACTACGACGCGAGATAATTTGTTTGGAAGATGAAAAAGATTATTAACTTGCTCTATGCAGAAAATAAGTTAATTTGATCATACATAATTCATTACTTTTAAATTGTTTCAAGTAAGTGAACAATTCTAATGAAAAATTCAGTGGATATTGATCTTTCTGGAAATGTCAGCTTGCAAATAACAACACAAAATCATTAAGGCGAAAATGAATTTTTGTTTTCAATTAGTTTGCGTTTTTTTTTATAATTTACTTTTTTTAGGGAAGATTACACAGCGATCTACTTTTACAACAGTGAGCAACAGAAGTTAACAACATAAAACATTTAAAAATAGTATTTAATATAATTCTGTTGTTGTCAATTTGAAAGAAGGTTACAAGTAATTTATAGAATTAATATTAATGCTTGCATTTCATAAAACTTTAATTACGTGGTTTTCTGTTTCCTGTTTGAAAAAGAGGTGTGGTAACTCATATTGTAAGAGAAGAGGTTTTCATAGATTGTTTTATCCCTAAAAAGCTGTTATAAAACAGTTTCTTTAGGAATGTGGTTTTTATTAAAATCCATCTCCTCCCTTCACTGGAAAAAGAAGAAATATGTTTTATTCTTAAGAACGAGTAAAAGTTTTGGAAATATAATTTAACACGACTTAACTAAAACATGCCTTTTAGTAAATATTACTTATCTAAGTGATATTACTTAGATTTCCTCTGCTGTATTTTACCTTTACAGTATTTGTAAAATAATGTGAACCATATTTTGAACCCCGAACAAAATTAGATAAAAAAATCATCTTTGTCTTAAATGCGTAATTGAAGACACACTGATTTACCAAAATTACTTCTAGGATAATTTAGTCTATAAAAATTGGTTTAAATTTAAATGTTTTCTTGAGTAGTTCTTTAGACTCACAAACCGCTTAAATTAAATTATTAGCAGACAAAAAATAAGCACTAATCTTATACAATTATATTTCAATACATAATTAGTACTCGAATATTCGGATCTAAATATATTTCAGGGTAAAAATAAGAAAATGGCAAATGAAAAGGATTAACAAAGGAGTCTAAACAGAATCAGTTATCCTTGAATGTTAACAATAGAAAACATTTTTAAAATAGCGTTCAATATAGTTCTGTTGCCAGATTCTAATAAAAACCGAAAGCTTTTTCAAAGAGTTGAATTGCAGTAAAAAACTTTTTGTCAACTATGGCAGAAATTATGGACGGTTTGTTTAAGTTGTACCTCCTAATTTTTTGAGACAATTTTCAGATTGAATTTTTATAGTGTATTTGTATTCTTAGTGTTACGGGTACATCTATGTGTCTAGGCCGGATATAGTCACTTTAAATCCTTAGACCGGAAAGTCCTATGAGATCAGAGAGGGTAGGAAAATGTACGATTTCTCCAGTTATCGCTCCTGGGTTCCTCGGTCAAAACTGAGGTGGCACCTAGCTAAATCGGACTCCGACTCATATGGTGCCATTATAAACCGCAGCTGCACTCCTCAGCCCGGAATCCTATATGGACCTGGTCTAGTATATATCCAGCCAGGGGGCATAAGTAACAACATCAACAACAGAGGTATACCTGAATTTCCCCATTATCCCATCAATATAATTTCCCAATTTTAGCTGTATAATATTTGGTCCAGCGAGTAAAAATATTATTTCAAAACATAAACTTTTGAAGAATTTTCTACGAATTTGTTATTACCAACATAATTAACGTAACGAAAATCAACAATTGAGAGAAAATTTTTCTCGAATTTTTTTGAGTGACGAAACACAGCAGGGTATATGCAATGACGTTGTAAATCTTATGCATGCACCCTGACAACGCCCATCTTTTGAATTGATTTTATCAATTCAAAAGATTGAAAGGTTGAAAGGTTGAAAGTTTATTTTTGAGCTTCGTAATTGTCGCTGGCCAGTATATTCCTCTCCCAAGTTACAAATAACTAGAGCAATGGTTTATGTAGTATTCTACTTTAAACCTGAATACTTGTAAATGGTGCAAACAAGTTGTGACATGTTACAGAAAACTGCTGGCATGAGAAATGAATAGGAGCCAAAGCGCAAGAATATTAAATGTGAAAATACTGCATAGAAAGTTTCATAGAGAGATAAGTTTAACTATCAGGACAAAACAACGAAGCTATTTAGTTTGTGAGCAGCAATGTCTAAAAATCCCTGGAATTTCCATATTTAGAAGAGTCTGTATGGACCCCTGACGACTGTAAAAATTCTTGCAGGGGGTGATTACTCTTTTCATCAAGACTATGCAAGGATTTATAATACAGTTTCAACAATAAGGTGGCTTGACTCTTTATCACGTTAGAGTAACGTGCTGGCCACTAGTCAGTCCCAATTTTAACCCAGTGGAGCGAACCTTCAGAGTATGTTAGCTCGCGATGTGTTCAGGAATGAAGGACAATTGTCAACAACGATTGCCCTAAACGGCTGATTGAGCAAAGCTGGCTTATTATAAAGCCATATCATTTGCAGGATTCGGTAAACATAATGCCCGATAGAATTTTTAAAGTAATTCTGAAAAAGGGGTTTAATTATATAAACGTGAGTTGAAAGTTTATTTAATTTCTTCATACTATTTAAATAACTTATTTCTGTATTTTATTTTTAAATCCAATTGATATTGTTACATTCGCATCAAAAACATTGTTTAGATTCAGCTTTACTAACTAGATAATTATATGTTAAAACCGTTTTCCATGTAGTTTTATTACATTATACTTGTTAATGGGAAAATATGTTTTTGATAATTTTGAGACGCATTGTATAATGGCTTTTAAGACAGCCTATTAAAAATGTTAAAGACGAAGAACTAAGATTATCATCATAACTATTCCAAAAATATATGTATATAATTCAATTTAAAAATAAAAGCAATAAATTAAATAATATATATAAAAACTAAACTCTTTTCAAGTTATTCAAATCTTTAACATTTCAACAACAGTTAACAATTTAACATATCTGATTATACATACCGTTATTATAAACTAAATCGACAATCGTTTTTTTATGAAAAAAAAAGCTGAGTAACTAGCAGAAATAATTATTTTTATTTTTGTAAACATATCCCCTGACATTAAACAAGCATAAAGACCTGATCTGTTTAAATATTTTAAATTATTTATTTGAAGACAAAAGCAAATTTAACACTATTTACAACACGAGAAAAAAGGTTTTTATATGAATATTTTAAATTAAGTAAGCAAATTATAAATAAAATTTACTGTTTCCCATAAAGTACATATTACATATATTGAAATATTTTCTAAATATTCAAAATAAAATTATTTCTTAAGACAATGTTTAAAAAAATTCTTTTGAGTGGTAAAATATCTAAGTGACTTACATAAAATCATAAAATATTTTAGGGAGGATAAAAGAAATTGCACTGGATATTTTCATAAATATTTGAATAAAGAAAAAAAAAGTAAAGAAGCCCTACTCATGCAACAAATTGTTTTACTGCATTATAAAATATTGAAGTCAAAATGAATTTTTTGCGCATATTTATTTTTTTAAATCTCCCCAATGTCTAGATTTTGATATTTTGAAAGAAAAAATAATAATATCGGCACTAAAATGCATTTGCTGTAAGTGAAATAGAAACGTTCTTCCAACTTTTTTAAAAGTAAACTCTTAAAATATAACAATACATCATTAAGGTTGTCAGAAAATTTTAGACGTTTTGATTTTTACACACATATGATATTATGCAATTACTTAGTTTTTTTTTCGTTTCTCAACATTAAGGAGATAAAAAGCGAATGATGAGAATTTTTTTTTTGCTAAAATTTTTTTCTATTGATAATTTTATCATCGTGAGTTGCGTTACATAGCTTGAGATACTAGATATTACGTATTCTGTTCGCATTTCTAAAGGAAGAATGCTTCCTGCATTACAAGCAGGAAGATAGTTTAGATGCTTTATGACCCATCCCAAAGCGAAATAAATTCTCATGTCCTAAAGCAAGTTGTCAGTGTTACTAACTATACATTTTGTTGCTCGCTCCTATGAAACGTATTCATTAGTGAGTTTCGTAGACACCTTTTTAGTTCAGAAAATAATATGATTCTATTAAAGGAAACTGAGTATGATTTGATACCTACTATTAAGAAATGTATATATATATATATATATATATATATATATATATATATATATATATATATATATATATATATATATATATATATATATATATATATATATATATATATATATGTGTGTGTGTGTGTGTATATATATATATATATATGTGTGTGTGTATATATATATATATATATATATATATAGTTATAGATATATATATATATATTTTGAACTTCTTTCTTTGATACTGGATCGATGCAGAGTCTTTTAGTTCTTTATCTTTTTCTTCATAATTCCCTCGCATCAATTGATTCTTCATCAATAAGTTTTAAAAGGACTTAAATTTTTTAAATAAACAAATATTTTTGAAGAAGAAAATCGGTGTAACTCGATTAAGATATACAAATAAAGGAAATAAGATATATAAATACTGAAAAATATTCTCAAAGAACATCAGTGATGTATCAAAGAAATAATTTTTTCTGTATCTTTTTTTTAAGTTTTGAAAATTTGATTAAAGTTTTTCTGAAACCAAATGACAATATAAAAAACAGGAAAAAAAGAAAGGATTTTATAAAAATCATACGTGATGACCTTATGTGTCTCAATTATGTGAAACAGGATAATTCTTCTGTTTCATATTTGTAACATTACTATGCTATTCTTGAGACGAATATTCCTTTATACAGTTTTGAATGAATTCAAACTTTGAACAAATTAAGAAAATGGGAATTTTGGGTGGCATAATAAGTATTTTAATATTATTAAATAATGTACGTTACGTAGCATTCAAAGAACTGCTTTAAAAATGTCTTCCCCAAACAAAAAATAACATGAAAAAATTAATATCCCAGTACTCTGGGAAAATCTATCCATTAAATAACAAAGTTTTCAGCATCGCTATGCAAAAACTCCCTGCATATAAATGTATGAGTGAATTCCTTTATTGGAAAGCTTAATTGGAAGGATTACTTCGTGACGAGAGTTCAAAGATGAAATGTTATGCTGTTATGATAACTTAAAGCATGAGATATATTTTGAATAACTAATATTTTAAATAGATCTAAATTAACAAAATTATAGCGACCTCTAACCGTAACTACGGGCTTGATGAGGAATGCAAAATAACTTGGAATTCTAATTTTGTTTTTTAATGCACTGAGTTTTTCAAAATTACAATGTTTCTTCTTTTTTTTCTTAATTTTTTTCTCCAAATTTTGTCGCTCTGATATGTACCAATGATACTGAATAAATGAACTTAAGAGACAAATTTCTGAGTTACGTAAATAACTCTAATCAACAATAAAGGGGTGTTTAAGCCATCACAATTGAAATTAACCAAAAAAGTTGACGAAGATACTGGCAAACACCTTTCCTAAAGCAGTTATATTCATAATGCATGTTGTAATCAGAAAACATAATTATTTGAAAGTGCTTTGCCGGCTACTTGTCCAAATTATTGTAGCTGAACCAGTTTTTACAAAATCTTACATAATTAACAAAATAATTAAACTTTAATACAATTATTCAGTTGTTTATTGCATAATATTCAGATATCATCAATTTTTCTTCCTTTTTTTTACCTTCTTTTTTCAATATGGAGGGAGAAAAATCAAAAATGAAGTCTGAAATTTTAAAAATGCCCCTTTTTTACCCATACGAACTTGACAAGATGAGAAGAGTTTGCAATCCTTAAAAAAAGAGTAACGAACAATTGAAAAATATTGAATCGTTTTAAATAAGTGTACTTTACACGACTTGTATTTTTATCCGCAACATTGCATCTTCAGCTAAGTATGAAAAATGTCAAATAGCAGCACGGAAGATGTTCTTATTTGCGGCGAAGTTTCAACCGAAGCGTAATCAAATGTAAATCATAGGAATAGATATGCAGCTGGGATTCGTTTCAACTAGCTTGGGAATGAATTTATTGAGAAGCATATTTTGCGCAGTTAGATATTGGGTGAAAATTTTCTGTCAGATATTTCTTTTACTGTTTAGAGTTATGGAAGAAAATACATTAGCCTTTTGTGGTTTGTGAGGTGGAATACTTTCAAGTGAAAGGAATTTTAAATTTCAAGCGTTAAGAGTCTACATCTATGCGTGAATAACCATGAAAAAACTTATTTCAGATAAAGATAAATTTTATAAAAATGTATGACTTTCCTACTGGAAAATATATTTTTAAGTAAGTGAGGTAAGATGTTTACTATACATTTATAAACAGGAATTTTATGGATTTATAAAACTTTCCATAAAAACTTTCACAGTTGCCAGATAAAATATACCGGGTGGGCAAAAAGTCCGTATAAACTTTAAAAATTCATAAAAACTGGAAAAATAACAACAAAAAAAGAAGGTTTGCAGGGTTAGCATCCCTAGGTCACGGGATTTTTTTTGAGACAGGAAAAAAAACTAAAAAAAAACAGCCGACAGGTGGCGCTGACGCACACAAGTAAAAGAAAAGATACGCAATTAACGAAAAGAATGCTTCTAAATCGTTTATTACAGCTGTAGGTGTTCCACATGACCCCCACCACAGGGGATAATACATTGCAGGCGAGTCACAAATCCAGCAACGGCAGAGTGCAGCAGGTCCGAATATATACAAGACACCTCTCGGCGGATCGCATCTTTCAGTTCCAACAGACTGGATGGATCAGATAGATACATCCGGGATGATACACCCCTTTGACTTGTGTACGTCAGCGCCACCTGTCGGCTGTTTTTTGAGTTTTTTTCCTGTCTTAAAAAAATCCTGTGACCTAGCGATGCTAACCCTGCAAACCTATTTTTATTTTGGTTATTTTTCTCGTTTTTATGAATTTTTAAAGTTTATATGGACTTTTTGCTCACCCGGCATGTGCTTTCATTAAAGTTTTCAATTAATTTAATGTTCTATAAAAAGATAATTATTTACAGTAAAAGATATTTTAAATTTGAAACTAACGAGACAAAGAATTATTAAACTTTTCCTTTTACATAAAAATATGTGACAAACTAAACATCAAAATTTGACATGATGCAGAATAATGGTGGATTACAGGAAATCAGTTTTATTTCAAATATGATTCATGGTTAAATATTTCAGTGCTGTAATATACTAACATCTTGTAGTTTTAAATGTAAAGCATAATCAGTGTTTTGGCATTAGATATGCCTAATTACTGAATTAAATATGAATCGTATCAAGAAATACACACACACACACACACACACACACACACATATATATATATATATATATATATATATATATATATATATTTACCAGGTGAGCATAATTAAACTTGGCGTATTCAGAGTTCTCTGTAGCTGTAACTAAAAGGCGAATTGAGCTGAAATTTTGCAGATAGACAATTCAAAGGATGCGCTAAAAGATTCCGAAAAAAAGTTCATAAAATGTCCGCTAGGGGGCGCATTACATGGAAATAATTTAAAGGAAAATAAACAATGGAAATAAACAAGCTACAAATTCCATTTCAAACATAATTTATTTGTTACACACTGTCTAGCGATGTAATGAAAATTGTTCAATGTGGGCTCCCTCATTAGTATGTAAAATATGCAGGCGATCAACAGCGTGTTCAACAGCGGACCGCAGCTGGTCGCCAGTAATCTGTTGAACATATAGTGTTATGTGGTCCTTCAGGTCAGCCAAAGTTGTAACATTCCCCCTATAAACAACGTTCTTTAAATGGCCCCATAACCAAAAATCACAGGGAGTGAGATCGAGAGAACGGGCCGGACAAGGAGTAGGAAACGATCAGCTAATCACCCTGTCATCCGTAAAATGTTGTCGCAAAAACCTCCGCACACAGAGTCCATTATGTGGAGGGGCACCATCCTGCATAAAAGTAACAGACTCAAGGCATCGTTGCTGCTGGAGTTGAGGTAAAACGAAACTGCTGAGCATGTCATGGTGTCTGAGGGCTGTTACAGAACATGTGACAGGGCCATTATCTTTAAGTTCTTCGAAAAAAGATGGTCCAAGGATAAATTGGGAAGTGAATCCACACCAGACGGCAACTTTAGGCGAGTGTTGTAGTAGGCATGTAGGAATTGTGTAGAAGGCATGTAGATTTTCCAAGGCCCAAATTCGACAATAATGGGTTTTCACTGTTCAGATTAAAATGAGCCTCGTCACTCCAGAGAATGTTCCACGGCCAGGAGTCATCGACTTCCATTTGGGCAAGAGAAGTCAGGGTAAAAGACAACACAGGCCTGCAAAATTTGAGTCATAGAAAAGTGTTTGCAATGTAATGACTGAATTTTATATTATTTGGTGTGCTGATTTCAAATATGACATACATTATTCTCAATCACGCAAGGATTTTTCAGAAAATGGGCTTGAATATATGGGCAAGAAAGCCTACTGTACATATTCTGGGGAGAAGAAGGTCTTTTCAAACTATTTTTAAGTATTTTATTTAAGAATGAATTAATATATCAAACAATTGGAAATTATTTGCTAAATATACATTAATTAGAAATTATATTAATTAGAACATTTAATGGTTATCATTGTTTAATACATCCTGGATTCATATATCCTTAATGCTTTCTTTTCCTTTTTCCCTGAAAGCTCGTTTTGGCACTAGTCTGTTGTAGTTAGTACTCGGGACTTCTCTGTATAGCATCCAACAGTAGTCTTCATCATATTGACTTTCCATCTACCTTGATATAAGCTCCATCTCTTTGATATCCTGGGGAAATCTTTAACCCTGTTCTTCACTAATTGCACCAAGATCACTAACTACACCAAAAAGGGAAAGTAGTCCAAATGCGAATTTAAAAAATGCACTTCCCAACTCATTTAACAACCCAAGTCTTTGAATTTCATTAATATGTTTCCACGATAGATTTATAGTTGGTTCCCTTAACGTTCCCGAGGAATTTTGTGGCGACTTCCTTGAAAGCTCTCCAGGCCTCTTTTTACCTCAAAAGCATTTTAGTTTGAAACACTTCGTCTTTAAAAAGTTTCCGAATATCTGGACCTACGAAAACACCCTCCTGTATTTTTGCTTCCGACAGTCCTGGAAAAGTGTTGCCTAGGTATTTAAACCACTCTCCTTCTTTTGATAGAGCTTTAACAAATTGTTTCATCAAGCCAAGCTTGATGTGCAGTGGAGGCAACAGGACTTTCCTGGTATCAACCAAACTTTCCTTTACTTTATTTTTGTTTCCAGGTGTTAATGCTTTAATTTGCGGCCACTACTTTTTGATCCAATGATTCTTTTTATCCCGACTGTCCCATTCCCAAGGGTACTTTGTGTTTCCTGCTTTTTGTCCAAGAAGCATGGATAGCACTTTTAGATATCCCCATATTATCCATCCATGTTCTTTATATTTTAAATGGGTGAGAATCAAAGCTGAATTCTCGTAAGGTTCTTTCAGGTACACAGAATGTCCTAATGGCACTGAAGCATACTTGCTGCCATTAAGCAGAAGCACTGCTTTGAGGCTTCTTTTTCAGGAGTCATTAAAGAGCCTCCACTCGTTCACGTCATACTGTATATTAAAATCCTCCATCAATCCAGGGACATTGCTACAGTAAACCAAGCCACTATCTCGAGAAAAGTATGGAACGAAATTTGTTTCTCGTTTTCTGAACCATGAGAAAGAGGTACCAGGAGCCAAAAAATTCTTTTGCTTGGGCCTAGAACCTAAGAGTTCGGCAGATTCTTTAGATTGTATCTTTTTCCGTTTTTTTTTCGTACCAGAGACAGAAAAATCTCCAGTTTTCTCCAGTAATGACGACTTATGACACTATATGTTCATCCCCTTCCCTAATTAACACAATTGATTGGTGGCTACGAAAATCAAAATTTTCAATTTGTAAAATTTTCAATTTTTTCAATTTTCAATTTCTTGAAAAAATGGTACGTCATGGAGTTTTTTTACTATTTTTCTGAAATCAGCATCCAAAAATCTATCAATATCAACTATTGGTTTCTAAACACTTTTTGGTTGCAGGCCTGTGTAATCGACGGTCATTGTCGGTAAGAATCAGTTGCAGGTTGTGGCTGATCTTATATGAGAAAATTTTCACTATTTTTCTCAGGATCTTTCGCACTGTGCTATACGGTACATCTAATTGTCTTGACACTGCACTTGCACTGCTGTCTCCATGATCATTTGTCAGTGACTGCTCGACAACGGCCGTTGCTACTTCTGAAACGACTTCTTCTCTGATAGGCTTTCGCCCTCTGCCACGTTGAACGCTTAAACACCCAGTGTTTTCAAATCGAGATATCATGTCTCTCATACCTTGTGGAGACATTGGACCCCGACGTAATTTCTTTTGGCATCGAAATTCGCGAAGAGTGGCAAAAGCATTTCCCTCGTTTTGATAAAAAAGTATTACGATTAACGCACGTTCTTGTAATTTAATTGCCATCGTAACTGAAAGAATGATACTCACCCGATCTCATCTTTTTTATACCCAGAATTCACTTTGAATTCGTATGCTTATGCAAATCAGATTGTCTTCTTCTCCACTTGCAGTGCCACATTTATCAACTTTTGTACCGTAATAATGCTTCTAAAATGTAAAAATAACAGTATACATCATAATGCTTGAGAATGTAAAAATAAAAGTTTTAAAGGACTTTTTTACTATACACAGTTGTTTATTGCAGGACTTTTCAAACATTTAGGCTGTAATGCGCTCCCTAGCGGACATTTTTTGAACTTTTTACTATGCAGAATCTTTCAGCGCATCCTTTGAATTGTCTATCTGAAAAATTTTATCCCAATCCGCCTTATAGTTACAGCTACAGAGGGCTCTGAATAGGCCATGTTCAATTATGGTCACCTGGTATAAATATACGAGGGATGGGACTTTAATAGTGCCAACACTGTTGTAGAACCCTACGTAACAGAACCCATGAAAGCAGCTTATACCAAACTTACGTCACATACCTGCCTTACCTCAGAGTGAATGAGCTCTCCCCACAAACATCACACGCCTTCACAGTGACAGGATGAATACAGCCATGTTTTAGTTACCGGTCTATTGTACGAAATAATTTGTTGAATCGTTATGATAGAAGGGAACTGCTTGTGCGCCCACTTTGGCTGCCGAGTTTACTCTCTGGGGCTGGGAAGTGCTCTACAGTCCCCCATATTTTCCGGACATAAGTTTCTGTGACTTTGATCTCATCCCCATGATGAAGGAACCGCTCCATAGATTCCACCAGAGATTCTGCAGGCTGTAGACTGCTCCATTCGAAGTATCAACAGATTAGGTGCTGCCAACGACATCCTGCAGCATCCAGGACGTTAGTAATGGGTTCTAAACAATGCTGGTTACTACTTGGAAGGGCTATAAAAGTTTCCCCCCTGTATCTCCTCTGATAATTTGTACATACCTAGTTGCCAGTATCAACACTAGCATTACGGCGTTTTGCGTAAATCTCTAATTACGATCAGCTGTCATTTTGACCGCTTATCCCAAATAAAAGGAAAGTCGCGCTTTTTGCTAATATTAAGCAATATTAAAGCTTATAAATATAAAATAAATATAACATTAAGCATTATTAAAGCTTATATATTTAAAATTTGATTGATTTTTAAATATATTACAAATAAAATTAAGTAAACAAAGTATAATACAACATAACAAAGAGCTAAGACAGTTAAAATTAGGGTAGATGTTTTGAAATTTATTAACGTTTAACAAATTCCATCACAATAGTTTCATTACGAAATAAATTTATTTAAAGTTGTAAGGTATACATAAGATTCGATTCACAAGAATCGAACTTTTGAGTGAATAAATTAAAGAAGCTGCTTGAGATATTCTAATTTCGGCATACGCGCTTGGTATAAAAACCATGCAGCTTGATTAAGTAAAAAGGTTGTTAAGGTTGATAGATAAGCGAGTTAAGGGAGCTACGAGGTAAGCAGCTCCAGGTGTTAACCGGTGCTTGTGCTTAGGGGGCCCAAAGTTTACGTGGCAGAACTGCTGGTTTGACTCTCTGCTGGTTTGTGAGTATTGCAAAGTGTATTTTTATTGAATGCTAATATATATTCCGTACAAGTAGTACGTATGCTTATTGCTGTAAAAGCAAATTCTATATGTGCAACGAATTCAATAAACATTGTTTCGTGTATAAACTGTGTTTGTATCAAATTCATTTAGAGTGCCACTTCAAATTATATACACCCAAGTCTGGGTAGAAGTGAGCTATACTCTACACAGTGAAATAAATTTGTTAATTTCATTTCTTGGTTTGACAGTGAACACAGATTACTGATTTCTTAATTTTACCAGTACAGGTTCCACAGACATACTTTCTATAGTTTTCACAAATGTGTAACATTTTGTTGTCTTTGCATGTATTTATTTGGAATTGTTTACATTTACGAGAAATGGTGTTACAAGCATAAATTCTCTTTTGGTTAGAAATTGAAGGTTTGGGGTTTTTTGATGAAATATATATCTTTTGAAGCTTCTCAGACATATTCAAAATAAAATCTCTGCAATAGTAATCGATTAGAATATCACTGCAATAGTAATCGATTTCCTTGAAAGCGAATATATCACATCCTCCACATGCTGAAATTCTTTGAAATCTTCATAGATTTTTTCCACAAATACACCACAAATTATATGATATTAACTAAGTGCTGGCCAAAAAAATTACGGCATTACTAAATGTGATTTTTTAATCGATTATCACTG